>PVKS010025804.1:0-25010 GCA_004027875.1 Aplodontia rufa | reverse complement strand
GTGGATCCCAACCTCAAGTATGTCCACAAGACGCTAGTTAAAAACAACTGTAAATAACTTGCACAAAGATCAGTAGGGAAAGAGAGTGGGGAGTGCTAAGGACAGAATTAGAGCACATTATATTCCATGCTTTTGTGACTGTGTTGAAATGTATCCTAATTTAACATAAAACTAAAAAGAATTTTAAAAAATTAAAGTGCGTGTTGCAATCTGACCTAACTTTTGTATATTTATACAAGAACATAGCATAGTAGATCCCAACATCAAGTGTATCCACAAGACACTAGTTAAAAACAACTATAAATAGGAGAGCTGGAGAATGCTGGAGAGCACTTGCCTGGCATGCGTGAGGTCCCAGGTTTGATTCCCAGCACCACATACACAAATAAAGGAAAAATGAAAACCAGATTGAAAAAAATTAAAACTCTTGAAAAAATGATAAATAAATTACACAAAGATCAATAGAGTAGAGGGAAAGAAAAGGGGGAGTGCTAAGGACTAAATTTTGATTATGTCAAAAAGTATCCTAGTATTATATACAACAAAAAGAATTTTTAAAAATTTTAAAGTGCATGTTGCAGCGAAGCAAGAATATAGCCATGTGTATAGCAGGAGAATTTATTTTCTGAACCATTAGGTTTATTCCACTTTCTATGTGTAACTCTCTCTAATGCTCTGTAATGGCTAAAGGGGCACCCAGGTACACTTCATGGCCAGGGGAAAAACTTACAGTCTTGTTAGCTAGCAGCTCCTTGCAGAAATTCTTAACAACCAGAGGACCAGAGAACCTTTGTGCCCCCCTCCCCACTATTCTCCCCATACTCTTAACTTACATGAGTGAGCCTTCAGCACCTGCACTCTGGTCTCTCTTCCTTCTTCCCTTCTTTACCTAACCACATGGTCAAAATGGGGAAAATCACTTTTCTTGGGCCCATTTTGGGGGGCAGTGAGGAATCAGCTGGTGGCACCTTGTGGCTTAGACTTTTCTGAGTTTTCTGAATGGGGTGTCTGTTTTATAACCAGCCTCTCTGTGGTGCTGAGAGTGGTCACCCCCCGCCTATCAAAACTTTGATATATCTATGCCAAAAAGATTCCCCTCAGCAAGAAGAGGCTGAGAAGGAAAGGACATAGGTGATAGCCTGGGTGTCACATCTGGTCTGCTGGGGTTCTGGAAGCAGTTATGTCATGGTAGGGCTTTCATAGGCAATACCTTCTAGGATTCTGCAAGTAAAAATCACAGAGAAACTTGGAGAGGCAAAGATAAAAACTGTTATTGCCACTACCAATAGATAGCTGTAGGTACTTTTCTTTTCTCCAGTTCTTGTTCATGTGTGTAAAAGAAATGGTGATTCCAAGAACGATGTACACGTTTACTCATAGGAAGAAAACTTATTTACTCTTAGACTCTGCTATTCATAAATCTGGATGGCTAGCTTATAATTTGAATCACACTGACACAGCATTGTTAACTCAACAGCAAAAATAACCAAAGCTTAAGCTTTTACAAATTCTACCCAGCTCCCCAGGAGCTTACTGGGGACATGTGGTGTTCTGAATGACCACTCTCCTGTGAAACACAAGCCAGCCAGCCAGTAAGCTGGATTTGAGTTTTAATTCTTCCAAGTTTGACTCATTATGAAGGTGACTCTGTTCAAACTCTAACATCTTGCTTCATTAAAACTGGCTTTTTTTGTAAATAAAAGGTATTTGTCTAGATGGTCTAACTATGTGTACATGTCTAATTTTCTCAATTTGTACCTCATTTCCTCAATTTTTCCTAAAAGTGGCATTTAAAAATTATATCATGATAAGGATGTGTACCCATTTCTCCTATAATTATTTTAATTACACTAGCTATAACCATTGCTTTTCAAAGAGACAGCCAATTAAGCTTTACACCAGGCTTTTACTCTAGGAACCAAAGAAATTTTTCCTTTGTATACTACATAAAAAGATACTGCATATTATGTACCAAGAAAAATAGTTGCCCCCATCCCTCCATAATTGCCAAGGAATCTCTTTCATCTCCTTGCATTCCCAAGCTCATTACTGCTTCACATTTGAACCTGTCCCTTCTGCAGTCTCTTCTAGTTTTATTTCATCACTCTCAGATAAACGTTAAGCTTCTCTAAAGCTCTTTTGGATTTTCTTTAAAAAATTATGTTTTGAGATTGAGAAGAAAGCTTCTTTAAATATAATTTTTAGCATATTTCTCTAAACAAAAGTCTCCCCATACTTCAAATACAATATGTTCGTATTTTAATTTTTGTTAACTTTTTTTGCTTCTAAGTTTGTCATAGCGTGTTTTTTTTATTGTTGTTGTTTTGTCCCCTGCCTTAACTCTGAGATGATGCTAATCTCCCTTAAGACCTCATTGGAAAGAAAGGCCCTGGGGGCAGACAGCATTTCCCACAGAGGATGCTACTGAGAGATGTAGTTAGATTCTGAAGGGCTTGACTTATTGAATTAGCAGCTCCTCTACCAACTTATTATTTTTTTTAATTCCTTGGCCACCTTTGGAGAATTTCTCCCCTTCAAATTTTTCCTTTCATGTAACTTTTAGGTTTTCTGAATTTTCTTAAGCTGTTATCCTTCCTTGAAGGTGAAGAAAAGACTTTCTTTAAATGTGTTTAAGTGTCCTCAAGCTGAGCCTTCTTCATTCTGAGGGCCCCAGGCCGACTAAGCCCAGTAAATATTGCTAAAGCAAAGTCCAATCAATTCTGTGTGGCCTACAGAGGACATTTGTATTTTCAAAGGACTGTGGCTGGGTTCAAGTCCTTCTGGGAAGGTGCCAGAGCTTTTCACATGGTGGTGCCTATTCTGTTGTACAGGGGTAGGAATCTGCCTCACAAAGAGCAGTCCTCATTTGTTTAACACCAACTCCCTTCTGTGTCATTTGTTTAAACAGATTAGAAGAGTCCTCCTCTCTGAACCAGCTCCTCTCTAGAGTTAGGTGGGAGAATATCAGTTTCAAAGCCTTGGGCTGCTTTCAAAGCTGGACCTCTGCTGTTTTGAAGATGTGACAGTGTCAGCTGGAAAAACCAAGGGCCTAACTAGGTTCCATCCTCAAATTGCCACTTAAATAAAGTACCTGAGGACTCCTCTGTGAGAATAAAGTGATCCCTAAATTTAAAGAAGGGTTTCTGGAGGAAAGGAAAACACAACTAATGAGTGACAACATTTCCCTCTCATCCTAGAAATTGAATAGGTCTCTCCACCGGAGTGGAGGGTAAGCCTGGGACCTGACCACACATTGGAAACTCCAGAGAAGACCTTTTTCCCCAGGGCTGACCTGGAGAAGTCACTGGTCAATGAACACTGCCTGATGTGCGGAGATGTTTGTTTCCACTCCTACACATCCCCGGTTCTTTTGATTTGTCCTGGAAGCTATTATCTGCTGTCAAACCTCATCATTTCCACAGAATCTGACTTTCATGAAAATGATAAACAAAGGATTTGAGAAGAGAAGCAAAATGTGACACATTTCTTTAAAGCTCATTTCTTGCTTCTCCTTAGGAATCCTCTAAGTTGGAATCCTTAAGCATAATTGTACATTGTATATGCCTATTCAGCATTGCTGTGTAAAGTTCCTACATTCTGCAGAATCTTTTCTAAGGGAATTAAGAAGAAATAGAAAATGTGACCACTTATTTCCCCCTGCTAACTTTCATTTACCTAAAATGGTGTGAACTAAGCACCCTAGCGCTATAGAGGTGACCAAGTTCCTGGGTGGCTTAAATGCTCCAAATATAGTCTTTGGTTTTATGTTATCTGTTGAGGACTTTGATAATTCCTCTCCCAACCCTTCGGAATCACTTCAGATTCAGTTTAAAATGCCCTGGTCCTTCAGACTAGATTCAGATCCCAGGGTGGACCCCTTAATTCGGCAATGTGGGGATGGTTTCAGCAGAAAGATGGATTTGGTTTGGATAAGTTAGGTTAGATTCTTATCTTGAACACTGCTGATGAAAGTTTAAATGCTTCTTCTTACCTTGGTTGTTTTTTGGGGTGTAATATGAGTATTGCTTTCAAAGGTTTGTATTACTATTATTTTAAAAATTCCCTTTCTCAAATTAGAAAAGTAATATGGGCTTGTGGTTACAAAAGCAAATGACGCACACTTATGTGTGTGTGTGCGCACACGCGTGCGCGTGTACATGTGACTTATGCCAGAGTTTGACATCTTCCCATTTCACCCCCCTGACAGCCTGAAATGTCCATCCTGCTACCTACTTGCTCTTTATACAAATATATTCTGGAATACAAAAAACAAATGCTTTGTTTGTTTTTATTGAAATAGAATCCTGTTTTATGTGATTTGCTTTTTGTACTTAATATCATGGACATCCTTGCATGTAATTACAGGACTAACATCTTTCTAATTCTTCTATGTATTTGTAAACATATATGTTTTAATTCTGTACTAGTGGAATCATAGCACTTTCTGTAGGGGATTATCTTTGCATTTTCATTATAATTTCCATTGTTATTAATTTTCATATGTATAATGTTTTACAGATTATAAAGTCCTCTTAGTATACATCACCTCGTTTACTCTTAATCTGTGAGATGGTTGTTATTAACTCTATTTTAGTTGCTCAGGAAGCTTGGGGAAGTTGATGCCTTCCCTCTAGGAGAAGGCTAATAATAATAATAATAATGGTCAAGATTCAGACATGGCTTGTTCTTGCTTATGCCATTCGCACTTAATCTTCTGATGATGTTTGAAAATGTTTGTAGGAAAGTAGGCAAATACCCTCTGAATGGTGTGAGAAATAGAAAGTCTGGTGGTCCATTTTTAGAATAACGCCTTAACTGGATCAGTTGTAGCCATTTTAATTATAGCTCTTTCCTTTGCCCAACCCAGTTTTAACATTAGCCTATTGCTTGGATTGTAACCCCAAACTCCTCCAATCATAGTGAAGGGCAGTGCGGTGGCAGGTTAGGGATACAAGCAGGAGGGTTGCGGTCCAGGTGCACTTGCTAGCCAGGTTCCCATAGCACGTTCTTCTGGCAGGAGTAATAAGTTTGCTTTGTCCACCACTTCTGAGCACATGTTTCATTGCTTACAGTACCTTGGTATTTCTTTTTCTTTTCTTTTCTTTTTTTCTTTTTCTTTCTTTCTTTTTTAAGAGAGAAGGACAGTGAGAGAGAGAGAGAGAAAAACAGAATCAGTGTTATTTAGTTTTTCATGTGCCTTTCATTGCTCAGATACTTGTTTACGTATGTGGTGGTGGGGTTCAAACTCGCGTTCTCACCCATGCCAGACTCTGTAACTGCTGAGCCACTGCTTCAGCCCCAGTACCTTGGTATTTCTAACTGTGGCATTTGGAATTCTCTTCATTATAAAATTAAAAAAATTAACAATATCATTTCTTTAATTTAACTTTTAACTTTCTGGCGACATAGCCATCCCCTTATCTTTCATATCTGTTTTGTTTTGCCATGCCAGTTGTATACAGTGGTAAATTTTATGAAAAAAATTCACTTAATTCTTAAAACAGTGTTTCATCTATTAAACTGAAGCATTGTTCCACTTTAAATGTATTTCTACCTTCTGTTATTTGCCCCTAAACTCATCTTATCTACATTTTCTCTAGACTGAGCTCAATTTGCTGTCCATTAGTTCGAAAGCCTGAATGATTCATCTGATTCTCAGTACATTATTTCTCATTGTATCTTGCACTTCACAAGTTAATTTGGTCTGTAAATTTGCTTCCCACACATTCTCCAAATTAATGGGAGAAAAATAAACTTTTAAAGATGGAAACAAAGCGTGTCCTTGACCTCTTGGGTAAGTAAATATTGGTCTGAAGTATGTTGTCCTCCTATTCGCAGAGGTCCGTCTTCTTTCTTATTTTATTTGTCAGGTAACAAAAAATGAGATTCTTTGTGATGCTAAATTTTAAACATCCACCTTGGAGATGCAGCCAGTGATGCAAATGGAAAGCTTTAGGCAAAGATGTTGGTAATCAGTGAAAAATCACATGCTTCCAGTGTGTCGGCAGTGGAATGGAAACGCAATAGGTTTTGGAGGTTGCAAGATTTGGGTTTGGAACCTTGTTTTGGCACCGGCTAAATTTTTGACCTTGGTAAAGCTGATTAATTTCTCCAAGTCCATCTTTCCTCAATTGTAAGAGGGATAATACTAATAGACTTCTTTGGAGGATTAAACTATAAGTGTCAATTGCCATTACAGCATTTGGCATTTACAAAAATCTTCAGTAGTTGGTGAATTTAACTGCAACAAATTATTGATTTTCAAGTTTTTTTCCTACAAAGCACCTATTTGACATCTAACATTCCTAACACCTTATATATCTGTATACCTAGATAACTATATACATGCATGTAGATAGATAACAATGTAGCTAAAATTAAATGTAACTTTTCTAGTCAGGTTCTTTTTTCTTTTTTTTTTAAGAGAGAGAGAGGAAGAGAGTGAGTGAGAGAAAAAGAAACAATTTTATTTATTTTTTCATTTGGCTTTTGTTTCTCCAACACTTTGCTGTATATGTGGTGCTGGGGTTTGAACCCAGGTTCTCAAGCATGCCAGGCAAGCACTCCAATTGCTAAACCATAGCTCCAGGCCTATAATCAGCTTTTTACATAAGCATTTTTATTAGTTATTTTCTTCTTTGTCCTTTGTCATTCCTGTACTATATATTTCTTCCTGTTTTGAAGACACATTTTGTGACCATTATCCTTTTAAAGATATATCAAAGTATTCTAGAGCTGGAGCAGTGGCTCGGTGGTTATGGTGGTTGCCCTGCATGTACGAGTATGCGAGTTCAAACCCCAGCACCACATACACAGTGAAGTCTCAGAGCAATGAAGGCCACATGAAAAACTAAATAAAATTGATTCTCTCTTTAATATATATATATGAAATAATAATTATATATATATTATATATTAAATATTATATATATTATATATTTAATATATATAATATATATATTAAAGTATTCTAAGTTAGGAATAAGTTAGTAGTTCCATTATTAAACTATATCATCTAAAACTCTGAAAGAACTAAAATATTTTCCTCCTCTGAACTTATTCACATATAGATCCAAATCTTGATATAATGACTTATGGTCCAAGTATAGAGTACATTATGGTTTTATTTTCCTATTTTATGGTATCTAGCTAGAAAAATAAGCTCATATACTTTCAAAATCTTTTTCAAGTCTCTCATAGACACTTTGAATTGAGACCTAACAACCTCGTGTTTTCCAAACATTTCTTTTGGTTTTAAACAGGATTTGAGTAGTTGTGTTTATTCACACTTGAGAGTAGTGGTAGATGCCTTTGAGACCAAGTTACTTTCAATTACCTACTGTATCCATAGCACTTTGGAGAATAGAACACTATATTCCTGTTGTCGATGAGTTTATATTCTCACAATGTGTCAGGTGCTATTTTAAGCACCAGCAATAGAGGTAAATAAGACAGACCTCCTGGCCTTGATGAGCTAAAAATCAAGTTAGTAGAAAGAATAAATCAGCATATCAATACAGAACATAAGTAATAATTCTAGACACTGTATGTACCATATAAATGTAATACAGGGTAAAGTGGCATGAAGGGAAGGCCCGTCTTTAAAGCGAAGCCTAAGTTGTATAGAAACCAGTGTGTGTCAATTCAGGGAACAGTTTCCAAGCAAAAAGAAAAGCTACAAATGCCTTCAGATGGAACAAGATAGCAGGCATGGGGATAAGATGAGAGTGTAAACAACTCTCACCAAAGGCAATAATGCATTTCAGCCAGCTTTTGCATTGCTGTGACCAGAACACCCAACAAGAATAATACAGAGGAGGAAAAGTTTATTTTGCCTCAGTTTCAGAAGTTCAGTCCATGGTCAGCAGACTCCATAGCTCTTGGCCCAAGGTGAGGCAGAACATTGTCCCGGTCCGGCCAGGTTCTGACCTGAGGGACAGGCTGGGGATGAGAAAGAACACAGACAGTAGATCTAGGTGGAGTGGTCTCACTTTATTCAAGCTTTACATCTCTTTTTATAATCCTTCTAAGGGAGTTGCCAGGGGTTATGCAGATTTCTAGTACAGACAAACAACTAGGGAACAGCCTGTGGTTAGGACATTCCAACCCACCCTGATCTTCTTTTGCACAACAATTAGCAAGCTTTAACAAAGCAGACCTAGCAGCCCTTCCTGAAGGAACTTATGCAAATAGTAACAAGATCACTCTAGGGCAGCTGATGAAATGGAATGAAGGTCAGACCCCAACAGAACATCATGGTGGAAGGGTATGGCAGAGGAAATCAGCTCAGGACATGGCAACCAGGAAGCAGAGAGGGAGCTCTGCTCACCAGGGACACAATATAAACCCCAAAGGATCATCTCCAGTGACCCACCTCCCCCAGTCATACCCTTCTTGTGTACAGTTACTGCCTAATTAATCCATATCAAAATCTTATAGCTGCCCAGTTAACCTTCTCATAATCTAATCACTTCAACTTTGGAAATTCTCACATTGCATCAAACAAGACTTTTACAGGATACCTCATATCTAAACTATAACAATAGGAGTGAGAACTAATCTTTTTGAAGCCATTTTGAAGCCAGTTTTCAACACAGTTGAAAATTGAAGCATTAAGTCAATGCATTTGGGTAGTCTCTCTCATTAAGGCACCAGGTATTCATTGACCTTGAGGTCAATGAATTCTTTTTCAACATTCCAATTGAAAGGTCAATTTGGATCCTATTTCTCTAAACTAGGGGGATTTTATAAGTACACTACAAGAAAGATGTCTTTTCCAAAAGGAGAAGACTGGTATCCTCATAGATGTGAAAATGTTTTTTTGTGTTATGTAGACCTTTCATTTTAATTAATTTCAACTGAAATGAAAGGCCTGAATTTCACATTTGGCTCTTTAGAGCTTTGGCCTGTCACTTCAGTCAACCTGTATTTTTTTTTTTTTGAAACTGTATCCCTGGAATTAAATGCCCAAGAAAAAAATACCCAAGATGGTTGAATCTCTCTCCATTTCCTTCTCTAAATTGGCATGCTATAATATCATTGTGTTTGGTGACAGTATCTGTGAAAATGAAGCTAGAAATATTGAAAACAATCTTTCTTTTTGTTCTGCTCCTCCTCTAATAAAAGACATGTGTTTTAACTAGGTTATTGCTTTTCCTAGATTTCTAATTATATCTTTGTTTTAGGCATGAATAGCTTACATTTCCACTTCCTGAACAATCTGAACTGAAAAAAAAAAAAACCAGAGTTATTCAGTTCAACCAGATTCTCAAATCTTTTTAAAGAAACTATGCCCCTCAGGGGAAAAAGAAAACAGAAGGGTTTCAGGTGTGCATGAACCTTGTCATTACCAAACCTTATAGTGTGTCAAATTTTAAACATAAAGAATTTGCTACGAGTAATTATTTCCTTAGGTTCCTTTAGCAGTGAGAAAGTTTTAACGCTGAGATTGAATATAAACTAAAACACCTTCAAACTATATCTATTCTATACCTACTCAGAAGAAACAAATTATCTGTGAAAAAATTAATAGTAATGCATCACAACAATATTTCCTCATTTTCTTATCTGAATTTTTATTCTTGACATGGGGATTTCTCAACCAGGTAGTGGAATAATTGTTAGTACAAAATATGGAAATTCATGTTAGATCCTATGTTTAAAGATTGTTTTGGGTCAAGATTCGCAAGCTAGGTCATAAAGTACTTCCAAGAAAAATCCAGTTTCCTAAGTATATTTTCTTTATAATTCTTAAGATAAGAAAGGAGAAATCTGAAATAGTACCAATCTATGTGGATTCCTAAAATCAATGTATCAATGTATGTAACGTAAGAACATAAAGTTTTCACTAGTTGGAAATCTGATGTAAATAAGAAGAAACATTTCATTTCACGATCCTGTCGATCATAGAAGGTTACAGAAAATGATTGGTATGGATATGGATCTGAATCTAAGAACAACTTATTACCAGAGAAATGACTGAGTATCATGAAAAATATTTAACAATAGTATATGTTTTGGAGGAGAAATTTTTGAAATGATTTAAAAACCGATTTGAGTTTTATTATAAAATCAATCAAAATAATATCAAGAGGCATAATACAAAGTCTCACTTCTATTTTCTTCAGTTTTTCCTAGTTTCCCTTCTAGGGGAAGAAGCAATTTTTGTTGTTGTTGTTGTTGTTGTTGTTGTTGCTTTTGTTTGTTTTGCTACATTTTATCCCCTCCACATTCTTTATGCAAATTAATGCAAATGCAACTATATATTCACATCCCTTTTCACTGTTGTGATATAGTTTATTAATAGGACATTGTGTCAATGGGTCTTCAGTAGTCAAAACAACTATGAAGTAAGTACTATTTCATTCTTAGTGAAACTGAGGCTCAGGGGAATTTAAACATGACCAAAGTTCACACACTGTTTGAGATAGAGTTCAAAGTTGCCTCTTTTTGTGTGCTAATGATACTATACTCCTTGGTCTAACCTCAGTAATTTAGAGCTTCTGTAATAGTAGGTCTGGTCAGAATTCTATAACTCCTAAACAATTAATTCTATTTTCATTATACTTGAAGAACTTCATGAAAACTAATAATTTGATTTTCAATATAAAAATGACTATTTTTGTGACTGATATTTTACTGTTTTTTGGTACCAGGGATTGAACCTAGGGATCTTACCCACTGAACCACATCCCCAACTCTTTTTTATTTTGAGACAGGGTCTTCTAATTTGCTTATGGCCTCACTAAGTTGCTGAGGCTGCCTTTGAACCTGTGATCTTCCTGCCTCAGCCTCCCTAACTGCTGAGATTATAGGCATGCACCACCATGCCTGGCTGACTAATATTATTTTTATAAATAAGAGAGTGAAACTTATGTTAACCTAGCTGACAAGATAAAATTACTATTTGCAACATAACAGCATTTCAGGGGAATTATGAACTGACAGGCAGTGGTCTTTCAAACACACAAATACAAGCTGTTATTTCCCATTTAGCTACTCTGTAAAAAACTTCCCTGCAGTTGGGTAGTCCTGCAGTTTGAATGTCTCTTCTGAAACTAATGGTGAAATGTAATTGCCACAGCGTTGAGAGGTGGGACCTTCAAGAGGTGATTAGACCATGAGAGCTTTGAATTAATGCCATTATCTTGAAAGTGGGTTAGTTGTCCTGGAGTGGGTTAGATATTGTGGGAATGGGTTAGTTATCGTGGGGGTGAGTTCCCTATAAAAGACTAAAGCTTGGCCCCCATTCCCTGTCTGCCTTGCATGCTCCCTTCCTCTTCTCCCTTCTGCCAGGGAAGGACACAGCATGAAGGACATTGCTAGATGTTGGCATATGCAGAATTTTCAGCCTCCTCCCAAACCACAACTTAAATAAACTTCTATTGTTTATAACTCATCCAATGTGTAGGGTTCTGTTAAAGCAGCAGAGTAAGACATTTGGTCACAAAGGGCAGGACCAGCAGAGTATCTTGGCATTATTCTCGGTGGCATACACAGTCACCAGCGGCAATGTCCATTTGTGGTACGGTCCTGCCTCATCTGAGGAAATGGTAGAATTTTTGCTGCAATTATTTTTGTAGAACCTGCAATGTACCAGAGTAGCTTGCCCTAACAAGCCACATGCTGTCACTTAAGGAAATGTCTGCAGACTCTTGGATTCACCATGCATGGTCACAAGGTTCTCCTACATTTATTTAGTATAATTTCTATCAGCTAGATGTGCCAGCCCTGCCCTAAGTTCTCCCGTCCCAGAAACAGAATTAGTTTCTAGAGGCTTAGCGTGGGCACTAAGACTGTGTGTCAGAGTGTTTCACATGAGCAGGGACTGGAGCATGGTGGCAAATGTGATAGAACAGGCTCCCACTTTTTTTTCCACATGAATGAATTCATTGTGGCCACTTTTTAAACGAGTACTTCAATTGCTAGTTCATTAATACTGTATTTCCTTTGTTTTGAGCTGTGTTATTTTCTTTATTTGATAGCTTTGCTGTTCCAGGAAACAGACTGTCTAAACAAGCAGTATGCTTACATTTCTGTGCTACCACCAACATTTCTAGTTTCATTTTCTTTCTGATTTTTGTCTCAAGCATTCTTGAAATTTTGAGTGTACATTTCATTTGTGCCCTGCGTCAGGCATCACTGGAGCACCAACTGCCTATGTAGGAAAATAAGGCTGACTTCTTTCCAAGAGGAATACTAAGGAAATAAAAAGATCTGGGCCAAAAGGCAAAACTTTAGAGACCATAAAGAGATTACTGGTATGGTGCATGGCAGTACACACCTGTGAACCCAGCGTATTGGGGGGTTGAGGCAGGAGGATCCCAAGTTCCAGGTCAGCCTGGGCAACTTAGTGAGACCCTATCTCAAAATAAAAAGGGCTGGGGATGTATATCAGTGGTAGAGCACCCCTGGGTTTAATTTCAAGTACCACATGCACAAACTAAACAGTGGTTTGGTGAATCAGAGGAACAAAGGTGAATAGGTGGAGCCCAGAGGATTTTTTTGAGCAGTGAAACTAACTTGGGCCATACTGTAATGGTGGCTATATGTTATGCATTTGTCACAACCCAGAGAATGTAAAACACTGAGTAACCCTAATGTAAACCATGGACATTAATCAATAAAAATGCATTGATATTGGTTCATCGATTATAATAAAGGTACTACACTAATGCAGGACATTAACAATAATAGAAACTATGGGGAGGTAAGGGGCATGGACATATTTGAGAATTGTCCATACTTCCTACTGAATTTTTCTAAAACCTAAAACTAAAATTCATTAATTTAAAAAACAATTTGAAGCCCTCAGTATTTCAAAAGCAGTAGACACACAGACTCTTATATACCTAGGTTTTAGTTGGTTAAAACCCCAAAATGAGAGTAGACAGGAGCCATAAACGGGTGAACTAAAGATGAATAAAATTCTTTGAGATGTTTATCTATGTGTGCCTCTTAACCCTATTAATTTTTTGAGTCGTGGTTCCCTTTGCATTTTCTCTGTAGATCATAATGTTGAACTACAATTTCTTTATAGCCTTTGAATTGCTCTTCTTTTCTTTGGGTATATACTAGTTTAATGTTCCAAAATCCAATTAAGAATGCCTTTGGAGGGGCTGGAGCGGTGGCTCAGTGGTTTCGGCGCTTGCCTGGCAAGCACGAGGACCCGAGTTCAAACCCCAGCACCACGTACACAACTGAGTGTTAGAGCAACGAAGGCCATGTGAAAAACTAAATAAAGTTGTTTCCCCCTTTCTCTGTCTCTCTCACTGTCCTCTCTCTTTAAAAAAAAAAAAAAAAAAAGAATGCCTTTGGATATAATCAAATTATGGCCAAGAAACATCAAATTTTTACCATCTATCCTAAAAATTCAATTCCATGATTTCTACAATATTAACTAGGTTTATACAATTTTGATAGTATTATCTGTAGTATTATCTAGGTTGCATATGAAGAAGCTCACAATGACAAAGTACATGTAGTCTATAATTTATTTCAGTTGCAAATTTTTAATTACATCATATTTATATATCAAATTTTAATATGGGTGGCAAAATCCTTCAGACTTATAAGAAAGAAGAGCACAGTTATTTTAGGTTTTTGTACGAAAATCCAAGTTGTTATGAATTGAAGTCATCATGTCAGTTTTGCTTTTTATGGCAATTGTATGGTCATCAGAGAGAAGCAACATGGTCATTTATTACCTATTTTTTTCTGAGTAATAACACCCCATTTGTGTTTAGTCAAATGCCAAACAGACAGACAAGATAGTGGGCTTTCATTTTGGACTTGTATGGGGTCAGAGGCAGTAACTTATTCTTAACTACCTACACTGTGTCAGACTGGCCCCTATCTGTGTGTTCCCCAGAAACTTAGCTGGTATAGATTAACTGTTCGCCGGGGACACTGAAGTTTCCATTTGGCATGGCCATTGAACATGTCATTTATTCAACCTGCCAAGCAGTGCCAGCCTAGATCAATTTACTGTTACTTCTGGAAGGATCAATGATGTCGTGAAGTGAGGATGCAGAGAAAACCTGACATCATCCTCACTCTGTCACTATTCAAGTAAGTGGGCCATGGCCCCTTTGGAGGAGTGTCACATGCTGGACCTAACCAGGGTCCTATCCTTCCCAGCTCCGTTCCTGAGCCCAGTCTTGCTCTTCACCTCAGCTGGCTCAATACATTAAGATGAAAATCAAATGATGTATAACACACAGAAATTAGTTATTTAACAGTCTACTTGAATTTTCCTGTGACAATTTCAATTAGGAACAAAGGATCATATTGGAAATCATACAACTTAAAAATCTAAAAGCGTCACCCACATCTATTTAAGCCTATGTGTATATTTCAATATATACATGCATCTATTAAAAATACTTTGCTATTTTACCAAGTGAAATGTTAGATTCTATTTAAGGAAATGTCAATACGTTGAAAGTCCCTTGCACATGTCACAGTGCCTCACAGCTGGCACTGCTTGCCAAGAGGAAGATTTGCTTATTGTTGAAAACTTCAACTTGAAACTCACTCTTTCTTGGGAATTTTCTCAGAGACAGCCAGTGATGGCAGATGTTTTTGGTTTTATTTTACTAGCCTTCTTTAATTACACAACAGGCTAGTAGTGTAGGCTGGGTCAGTAATTATGTGGATGTAGCCCAATTACGTATATACGTGTCATGTGACCCAGAGAATTATCATAAGGCAACATAGTTGGCAGTGCTTATCCAATCTTTATTTGTTGGATATATGTTAATTTAAAATGCATATTTACAAAGTAACATACATTTTAATAAAATGAATGCTCATTGTAAACATATCACACACGATTGTCTTTGAGGATGGAGCCTGTGGATAAAATAAATAAATAAAAAATCAGGAAAGGAGTCTTGCTTTGACCAATGAGGTATTTATTATCCAACAAGCCTGACTGCTCCTGTTTTGTTAGGATAGAAAGAGGTTCTGAGGGCCTTAATAGTTTATGCATTTCGCTTGTCCATTTTCCAACTTGATTGTGTTTCTGTTTCTCATGAGAATTGATGTAATACTTTGTCTATGAAGATCCCCCTTTATCTATGGAGGATGTGCTCTAAGATGTGCTGCAGATGCCTAAAAGTTGAGACAGTACTTTATATAGTGTTATAGTTTAGATATGCAGTGTCTCCCAAAAGCTCATGTGTGAGACAATGTAAGAAATTTCAGAGATGAAATGGTGAGGTTATGAGATCCTTAACACAATAAGTGCATTAATCCAATTACAGGTATTAATTTGGCGGTAACTGAAGGTAGATAGGGTATGGCTGGGGGCCTGTTCTTGGGTTTTATATTTTATCCTTGCTGAGCAGATCTCTCTCTATGCTTCTTGGTGCAATGCCCTGAGCCACTGTCCACACCACACTCTTCTGCCATGATGTTCTGCCTCAGTTTGAGCCCTGAGGAATGGAGCTGGCTTTCTATGGACTGGGATCTATGAAACTGTGAGCCCCAACATAAACTTTTCCTCTGCTAATTGTTCTTGTCAGGTCTTTTAGTTATAGCAGCTAAAAAGATGACTAAAACATATAGTAAGTTTCCCCCTATACATGAGTATCTATGATAAAGTTTAATTTATGAATTAGGCATAATAAGAGATTGATAACAATAACTAATAATAAAAAATACAGTAGTCAAAATCATTTAGAACTTATGAATTACTTATTTCTGGAATTTTTTGTTGAATATTCTGAGACTTTTGTTGACTGTAGGTAACTAAACTTGTGAAAAGTGAAACTGTGGCAGACTGCTGTACTTTAAATTTATAATTTGTCTATTTGCTTTCTAATATCTTTTGCAACATATACAATTAAAATTTTTGTATAGTTAAATAATTCTAAACTCCATTGTAGTAGTGCTGGTTAAGCAGATCTTATCTCCAGTTTATGGAGTGTATGTTTATGGGGTGTATGCTTATAATCCAGTGCATAAACACAGTGCATAACAAATCAGGGCAGTGAGCATTTCCATCTCTTCAAACATGGGTCATTTTATGTGATGGGAATTTCATACTTTTCTAGTCATTTTGAAATATATCATAGATTGTTTTCACCAACAGTTGTCCTACTGTTCTATGGAAACCCAGAACTAATTCCTCATCACTAACTGTGGTTTGACACCTTTGATTCAACTAGTTTTCAGCCACGTCCACGGCCCAGTTTCTAGTGACCACTGTATCATTCTGTTCGTCTACAAGATAGACTTTTTAGCTTTCATGAATGAGTGAGAACATATGATATTTGTCTTTCTGTTTCTGGCTTATCTAACTTAACACAGTGACCTGCAGTTCCATCCATATTGCTGCAAATGTTAGGACTTCTCTTCTTTTTAATGGATGAATAATATCCCATTGTATATATATGCTGTATTTCCTATATCCACATCCACTAATGGGCATCTACATTGATGATTATTTTAAAAGCCATTTTGAATAGAGTTGCAATGAAAATAGGAGTGCAAATATACTTTTAGTATAATAATGTGCTATCCTTGGGAATTACATATCCGGTAATGGAATTGCAGGACCACATAGTAATTCTATTTGATTTTTTTTTTTTACATCTCCATACTGTTTTCCATGATGTCTGTAGTACTTTGTATCCCACTGACAGTGTGTGAATTCCAATTTATCTTAACTAACTTTTTTTTTACTTATTTATTTTTCTCTTTTTGATGATACTTGTTCTCACTGGGATGAGTTGATATTGGTAGTCTTGATTTGCATTTCTGATGATCAATGAGTTGAGTGTTTTTTTATATACTGTTGGCTATTTGTTTGTCTTTGTTTGAGATGTCTGTTTAACTCTTTAACCCATTTAAGAATTGGATTATTTAATTGGTGCACAGCTTATTGAGTTCTTTATATATTCTGAATATTAATCCCTTGTCAGATGGATAGTTTTGCAAATATTTTTTCCCGTATTGTAAGGTGTCTCTTCACTTGGTTGATTATTTCTTTTTTGTGTGTGTGTGCTCTGCAGAAGCTTCTTAGTTATATATATATACTATATGTCTACTTTTGTTTCCTGTGCCTTTGCCAGCACCATTAATCAAAGACACTGCCAGTTCTAACAGCTTCTCATTTTTTATTTAGGTGTTGAGTTGTTGTCCAATCATAAATGCATATAAGGTAACAATATGATGTGCATTTGATCCTAATCCATTTACCCCACATTGCCCATACCCCAGTATCTTGATTCTTCTATATTCCCCCTATAATACTTATGTTATATGTGTGTGTGTATGTGTGTGTGTGTGTGTATATATATATATATATATATATATATATATATCTCAATTTTGGATTCAGTGAGGGGCATCTGGATTGATCCCATAATTTAGCTATTGTAAATTGAGCTGCTATGAACATTGATTTTGCTATGTTACTGCTGATTGTAATTCCTCTGGGAAAATATCCAGAAGAGAGATAGCTGTGTCATATGGTGAACGCATCCCTAATTTTTGAAGACTTTTCACACTGCTTTCCATAGCGACTGTGCCAGTTTGCAGTTCCACCAACAGTGTGCTGGTGTTCCTATCTCCCCACAACCCCTCCAGCATCTGTTACTGTTTATATCCTTCATCTTTGCTAATCTGACTGGATTGAGGTGAAATCTTAATGTAGTTTTGATTTGCGTTTCTCTAATTTCTAGTGATTTAGAACACTTTCTCATGTATTCATTGGCTTGCTTGATTTTCTCTGTTGAGAAGTTTCTGTTTAGCTGTATGGCTCATTTATTGATTGGATTGTTTGTGTTTTTGATATTATGTTGTTTGAGTTCTTTGTAAATTTTTGATATTAGTCCCCTGTCAGAGGAATCATGTGCCACCACTATCTCCCATTCTGTAGATTCTCTCTTGACAGTTTTGACCATTGTCTTAGCTGAGCAAAAGCTTTTTAATTTAATCACATCCCATTCATTAATTATTGATTTTAACGCTTTTGTTTTGGGAGTTTTGTTGAAAAAGTCATTGCCTACTCCCATATGTTGGAGTGTTGCTCCTAATTTTTCTTCCAGCAGTTGTATGGTAGCTGGATTAATTCCTACTTCTTTGATCCATTTTGATTTGATTGTTGTGCAAGGTGAGATATAAGGATCTAATTCCAACTTCCTGCAAATGGCTTTCCAGTTTTTCTAGCACCGTTTATTGAAAAGGCTCTCTTTCCTCCATGTTATATTTGACTCCCTTTGTAGAATATCAGATATTTAGAAGTTTGTGGGTTTGTCTCTGATTCTTCTATTCTATTCCATTGGTCTTCATTCCTCATTAAATCTTTGTTTAGTTTGTTGTTCCTTTTATAATCAGATCATTGATGGTGTGTTCTATGTTTTCATCCTGCTCCCTTTTGTGTATTCCTTGGTAGGGGTGTTGTGTGTTTGAGGTGAACCTATTCTGGTTTTATTCCTCATTTTTGATGAGCTTCTTCTGGATCTTAAAATTGAAGTTCCCTGTGGGGAAGCAAGTCAGGTCTTCAGGTGCTTCTTCCTTGCAGGTCAAAGGGTCAGGCCAGACACCACCCCTCTCATGACCACTTTCTTTCAGAAAGTTGCTTCTGCCTGGAGATTTGTTTGGGGAACCTTTTGGATCTAGGCTTCAGGGCATCAATCTGGAATCTGCTCTTCAGTTGGGTTGGGCAGTTCAGCACTTCCAGGCATGGTCCTCACGGGTGGGCGTCCTGGGTACATCTGCTGCCTAGGACCAGAAGCCTGGGAGCCTGCAAGGCCTAGGGACTGATGTGCAGTGGTTGAGCTGAATGAGTTGACTCCTCCTGGCAGGTGTCCTGGGTGTGCCTGCCAGCTCAGAACCAGAGTTCTGGGGCCCCATGTGGCCTGGATATCTGCTCTGCTCTAGCAGCTTCTTGATAGAATATTTAGGTTTCTCTGTGTATGAAATTATATCATCTGCAAACATGAATAATTTAACTTCTTCCTTCCAATTTGGATACCCTTTTATGTCTTTATCTTGCTTAATTACTCATGTTAAGACTTCTAGTACCATATCAAATTAGAGTGGTGAAAGTGGAAATCCTTGTCTTGTTCGTGATCTTAGAGAAAACACATTGAGCTTGCCCAGGTCCTATGGGATTAACACCAGTAATGTTGGGGGGTTTTGGGCCTGGTGACCATGGAATGGAGCTTGTGGGACTTAAAAGAGACCTTCCCTAGGTCCTGTGGGGTTATTGTGGGCAGTGCTGGTAGATGCTTTCTTGGAGCTGTGGGACCCAAGATATTATCTTCTCCACGTCCCAAGGCACAAATGCAAGTGATGTCAGGACATTCTGGATTAGGGGCTGTGGTCCTAAGTCCATTGCCTATAGTGGAGACCTTCCTCAGGTCACCTGGAGCGTATGCAGGTGACATATGTGCTTGTGGTACAGTACCTGTGCATCTTTGGTACAGGTGTAAAACCTGGAGGAAAACTCCCCTAGACCCACAGGTCCAGCACAAGTGGCACTTGGGATTGTGACTTTGATACTTTGATATAGGCCCAAGAGCTATAGGATGTGGATGGAAATATATCTAAATTATGGAAAGCAAGTGCTAATCAATCAAGACTTGTGACATTGTAGCCCATGGTCCTGGAGGTGGAGGACATGAATGGGACCTTACCTAGGTCACAAGGGACAAAATTGTATAATATAGAGTTTTGGCACCAGCAGTCATAATCCCAGGCCTTGGGTTGGGGAAGAAATTTTCTCTAGTTCCCACAGTGTAAGGGCAGGTGGAACTAGGGATTGAGGGTGCTGGTTGCCATGTTGTTAGAGCTGTAGTACCCAGGTTCCTAAGGGACAGGCACAGGTGATACCAGGATCGTGGCACCAGTAGTGACAGTGTCAAGGCTGAGTTGGAACAAAGATCTTCTCTTATTACCGTGGGGTGAATATAAGTGGTGCCAGGGATTGGGGCCTCCAGAAGCCACATCCTAGAGCTGTGGAATGTGGCTGGGACATTTCTGGGTTCTCAATAGTCAGGTGCAGGTAAAACTGGGACGTGTCAACAAGTTCTGCAGTCCAAAGACTGTAGGGTGGCAGGGATACTTCTCATACCTCCTGCCAGGTAATCAATGGTGCTAGGGACTAGTGCTGCTGGAAGCATGTCCTAGAGCTGTAGGGGGATGTAGCTGGAAACTTTACCAGTTCCCAGTGGACAGGTGAGACTGAATCCAGGACTTTGCACCAGCAACTGTAGTCCCCAAGGCTGTGGTCTGGAAAGGAGACCTTCCCTTAAACCTCAGGGGCAAGTGTGAGTAGGACCAGGGCTTGTGGTATGACATCAAGTGGTTCTGAAAGTGCTGTCCACATGAAGTGTGCAAAGGTTCAGTCTTTTGACAGTAGCCAGGGACCAGCCCATAAGCAGGATAGCATCTAGCAGCAACTGTTCTCGCAGCGTGGGTTCTTGCTACAGGGGGAGACCCAATGGAGGTGCCTTCTTTGGAGCACAGTGGTTCCTCTTATATCAGCCAGCTCCACAAGCTAGATCTGAAGCCTGGGGGAACTGGAATTGTGCAGTGAGGACTGCCAGCATGCTGTTCTGATTGGAGTTCTGACATTTTGTTGCTTACCTTGTTCACATAGTATGAGCCTCCCCTAGCCAGGGAGTAAGTGCTGAAGTTGCAGGTTGCTTTGCTCTTTTCTCTAGGTTGCCTTTCTGACTTTCTGGAGTATTTAGGGTTCCTGTCACTTCCTTACTGATTTCGAGATTTCTGCCTCCATCACAGTCCTCATTGGTTCTTATCTGTGGCAGAGTCATGTTCAGGGCCCCTCTATTCAGACACCTTAGATCTATGTTAAGATTTTTTTAAATTTACTTTTGAATCTTCATCTTGAATTTGCTTTCTTAGTAATGTGATTATAGGACATTATTTTCTTCTGTATGAATATATTGTTATACAAAGTATTGCTAAGTAAATTATTTCTTTCTGTTTTTTTTTTTAGGAGAGAGAAAGAGAGTTAATTTTTTAATTTTCCTCCACTTAATTGTGTACGTGTTTGTGGAGATTGAATCCAGGTCCTCATGCATGTCAGGCAAGCATCCTACTGCTGAGCTACCTCTCCAGCCCAATTGTTTCCATTTTTTAAAGTAAAACGAGCACTTTGTTATATTGCTATATATTTTATTCTCATTTATGGTAGGATGCTACCTCTGGATTATCATTTTACTTCTATGGATCTGTTTGTTTCTGTGCAAATACTATATTGGTTTAACTACCTTAGAAAAGAAGACCCTATGGGTATGTAGAACAAACAGATCAGATATAGATGATACCCCAATCAGGATAATTTTTAGCATTGCTAACCCTGAAAGCTAGCAAGGCACTTGGGCAACATCTTTGAAAATATAAAGGAAAAATTTTCCAATTTTGAAATTTTGTAGCAGAGAACTGTTAATCAACTATGGTGTTAGAATAAAGGACGTTGAAAACATACAAGATTGCAAAATATTTACCAGATGCACCCATTTTTAGACAGCTACTGTAATACACAAAGTATATGGAAGAAAATCAACATAGAGCAAAATGAGGTGTGGTGGAGGGGAGAGGCAAAGAGAGTTTCAGGATGAGGGTGAAGGAAGATCCCAGGTTAGGTGGGGTATAACAGGCAGAGAGGAAAACTGGCATGGATTGCTGCAGGTCAGAAAGCTCCAAGAAGCAGGAAGAAGAAACAAATGGACACCCAATGGGTCTGATTATGTTGAGAAGAGATTTAGAAACTGAATAGAGTTGGGGCTTGAATCAATTCACAATAAATGTATCAAGCACTAAGCAAGTGATTGAACAGTGATTATTATCATCAGAGAAAATTTTTAAAATGCGGAAAAGGAAAAATGAATATAGTTCATTTCATAGCTTTTCTTTGCAGTGTTTATATTATCATAATTTCCACAATCATGATAATTGATCTTTTCTAAATAATCAAAATAATAGTGAAGAAGTGAACAGGATTGAATGTGTGGTAGGAGGAGGAAGAAACAAACCCTCACCCTCCATTATGGCAAAAAATGGAAAAATCAAAATAACAGCATAAACATGCTATAGAGATATGGATGAATATGCTAAAATAATTACTTAAGTCTTTGTCTTTGAAGGGGAAAAAAGAGAGGACAGAGGCCCAAGGAATTGCTGTTTTTCATAAACAAAACCCCAGAAAAGTAAACAAAGTAATTTTCAAATTAAACTTCCCAGGTCCATTTTGTCCTGTTTTTAGTTAACATATGTATGATTATTTTGATACCACTTAAGAAAATGTATTTAAAACTATCATAAAATTCAAGGATCATGTCTTTCCTTAATAAGAATATGGTCTTAAAATTCAGAGCAGGTTCTTGGATTTTGTTCACATTTCCTCCTGCCCCACTTGGGCTGGGTGTGTAAGTGTCTCTAGAAGTGTGCAGGAGGAGTTATAGTCCCAACATGTGAGGTGATTCAGATGAGTAGTTCCTCACTTTGGTTCAGATTAAAGTGGTAGGAAAATGTATAAAAAGCTTGCCTGCTGTATTTTTGTCCTGGTTCCATTTCTAGCCTCAAGCAAAAGTACTAAAAGTCAGAAAGCTCCTCAGAAATGTCGAGTGCCAGGTGTTCAGATTCAAGACTTTAATAAGTTCCACTCAGTTTGGGGAAAAGCAGTTTCACTCTGATTCAGACTTCTGCCTTGGAAAGGTTGACTTCCTGCGTTTCATCCTCTCAAATCTTTTCTGAAGGTATTTTCTGTCTCTCTTTTACATGCCTGTCGATTAGTTTCTATCAAAGCCTGCTCCTCTTCTTTCAAAATGGATCTATTCAGTGAAGCAGTGAAGCATTTCAGGGGCAAGTGACCACCTATTCTTTTATATGGTCCCATAAAATGGGTCTTTATGCATTCCGGTGGGCTTTTAAACATCTTCAACAATGGTGTCTTTATTGCCCTTCTCTGGATGACTCTTCCATTTTACAGTATTATTACAGAAATGTGAAGGGACAGTGCCAATTTATGCAATTCAGAATTGAAAGGTATAATCCTGACCTATATAGATAACCTGTGACTTAGGTAAACGTGTATGTACTTTAACATCTAGGGGACTATGATGTGACTTGGTTTTACATTTCATTGACATCTATGTGCATAGCTTTTTTTTCCCTTCTGTATATGCTTCAGCAGTTTTGCTACAAGGCTTTATACATTTTTGGACATTGCTGTTCATGCTCTTATAGTTTGATTCTTTTTTTTTTTGTCCATTTGTGGGTTTGGCTACATATGTACAGTTATGCACATGTCACCCAGAGAGAAGGACTCAGGGTCTATGCAATTCAGACTCTTCAATAACCCCCATTATTTGTTGAGCTCTTGATTGATAGAATATGCAATTTTTTGAGTATACAGTGGGTTCTGATATTATTGACTACCTCTTTCTTATCAAATTAACTGGTGATAATCCTAACAAGTATGACTGAGTTAATACCTTGCTGCAGTCTGGATAGTATAGAAGTCTGGTCTACATTGTCACACCCATTTCTTGCTTCAGGGTTGCTATTACTGAAACTGTTTTATTTTCATACACTTATTCAAAGTATGTCCATTAAGTCTTAAGGGTTTATTAATCAATGTCTATGCAAAGTTTTGTACTTCCTAGGTTGCTTTCCTAGGAAACTGATCTGTGCTTCACTACAACTCTGTGTCCTTCTCTGAGTACCCAGAGTTTGTATTGGTGTTTCTTTGGTATTGTACTATCTTTGCAGGATCAGCATGCTTGCTTGATTACATCTTCCATATTCTATGGCCATTAAAGGGGAAGTTGAACACTCTTGTGATGGGAATAGTCTTTTCTGGTTTAGAATCTTGTTTTAAAATTGTGTGGTCTTTGCTCAAGCCTGAGCACTTCCTGTAAGTCGACATTACTTCAGGTCATACTGTTGAATCCTTTAAGATCTCGTTTTATTTGGCAGTATTGGAGACTAGGTTATATGTATGTATATGTGTTATAGTTTAGACATGAGGTATCCCCCAAAATCTTAATGCCTAGATACTGCAAGAGTTTTCAGAAGATAAACGATTAGATTATGAGAGTTGTAACCTAATCAGTAGATTAATCCACCGATATGGATTCACTTGTCAGTAGCAGTAGGCAAATAGGGTGGTCTGGAGGAATTAGGTCACTGGGGGTGTGACTTTGGGGTTTATATTTTGTACCTGGTAAGTGGAACTCTCTGCTTCCAGGCCACCATGAACTGAGTTGCTTTACTCTGCCACACCCTTCCATCATGATGTTTAGCTTCAGTTTGGGCTCTGAGCAATGGCGTCTGCTGACCATGAACTAAGTCTTTGACACTGTAAGGCCAAATAACTTTTTCTCCTCTACGTTGTTTTTGTCAGGGATTTTGGTCAAAGTGATGAAAAAGCTGTCTAAAACAGTGTGTGTTATGTATTTAAATGTCTCTCTATATGTAATACGTGTAGACATATATGAATGTATTATGTACATATACACACAACATATAAATAATAAATTTATTTGTCCCTTGATATATTCATGAGGCTGGTTCCAGGACCGCCTCACCCAATGGCTACCTAAATCCTTAGATGCACAAATCTTTTATATAAAATGGTGAAATATTTGCATATAACCTGTGCACATCCTCCTTTACCCTCTATTTAAATCAACACTAGATTACTTATAATACCTAAAACAACGCAAGTGCTGTGGAAATAGTTGTCAGTTGTCATACTGTATTTATTTAGGGAATAATGCCAAGAAAAAAAGATCTGCACACATTCAGAACACGTGTGATCTTTCCCTAGGTATCTTTGATTCACACTGAATGATTTGTTTGTGTGAGGTCACAAGTTTGGAATGTCATGCCAGTGGGAAGGAGTCTTCCAAGTCAGTATTCACTTTTGCTTGCAAAAAGCCTAGAAGATTTTTTAAAAAGAAAATATGGCATTTTTTTTCCGTTCTGTCTCAAAATGGCCAGAACTCAGACTGTTCTTAGGTTTTTTT
>PVKS010025803.1:0-29440 GCA_004027875.1 Aplodontia rufa | reverse complement strand
CTTCCACCACCACCACCATCTCCACCACTGCCACCAACATCTCCACCACCATCTCCACCATCTCCACCACCATCCCTACCATCTCCACCACTGCCACCAACATCTCCACCACCACCTCCACCACCATCTCTACCACCTCCACCATCATCCCCATCACTGCCACTACCATCCCCACCATCACCACCAACAACAACATCTCCAACATCTCCACTACTGTCACCATCTCTACCACCACCACCACCACCACCATCTCCACCACTGCCACCACCACCACCAACATCTCCACCACCACCAACACCACCACCATCTCCACCATCTCCACCATCCTCACAGCCACCACCACCACCACCAACATCTCTGACACCTCCATTACCGCCACCACCACGACCATCTCCACCATCTCCATTACTGCCACTATCACCACCACCACCATCTCCACCACTGCCACCTTGACCACCATCTCCATCATGACCACCATCTCCACCACCAACATCAGCACCTCCACTGTAACCAACACCATAAGCATCAGCATCACTGCCATGTGTAGGAAGAGCAAAGGGGACAGAGACCCAGCCCTGGGGAAAACATGATTCAAAAAGCAGGCAAAAAAGGAGGAGGCTGTGCGCTTGGGCTGGCATATTGGGGACATAAGAGAGGAACAGGAGAGAAGGATCTCAGACTCGAAGGGAGCACGGAGCTGCACAGGGAGCAAGACCACTGATGCCCCACCGAGGCTGGAGGTGGGGCTGATGCATGTCCAGGGGAGGGACAGAATCCTCAGCGGGTGGAGGACTGGGCCTGATCCCAGTGGGGCGAGCAGGGGTGGGAGGTGGCAGTGGCTGAAGGCACCGCGTTGGTATTTGGAGATTCCTCAGGCTACTGGGTGGAGAACAGGTAGGGGGCGAGTCTGAGCTGAAGAGACCAGGTTGGGAGGGTGGTCGTGGTCCTCTATGGGTGAGATATCACCAGCTCTGCCTGGAGCAGGGGCCATGCACAGGAGACTTGGGAGTCTGTCTAAGAGGAGAAAGACGACCCCTGATCAGCTGGGCCACTCCCCTCCTCGTGCTGCTGTAACCAAGAATCACACAGTGGCTTGGTTACATGACAACGGTGGCTCATCTCCTCAAAGTCCTGGAGGCCAGAGGTTTCAAATCAAGATGCCAACAGGGTAGCTCCTTCTGGAGGCTCCAAGACCATTCTGTGTCTTCCTACTCAATTCTGATGGTTGCTGCTGGTCCTTGGTGTCCCTTAGCCAGTAGGCCCATTCCCTCAGTCTCTGCCTCCGACGGCACGTGGCTATGTTCCTCTGCATCTGTGCCCACATTTCCTTTCTTTTTTAAGGACACTAGCCATTGGACCCTAATCTAGAGTGACCTCTCTTAGCTGGATTACATCTGTGAAGACCCATCTCAGCTCATTGGTGCTACTGTAACTGTAAATACCACAGGTCGGGTCATTTATAAAGAACAGACCTTTACTCCTTGTGCTTCTGGGGTTAGGGACGCCAAGATCAAGGTGCAGTGCTGTGTGACGATGGCTGCTGTGTGCACACAGTGCCCTGCAGGTGCATTCTCCAGAGGGGAAGGGCATTGTGTCTTCTTATGGCAGGAGGGACAGCAAGCTCTAAGGTCAACCTTTTTTTTTTTGAGAGAGGGAGAATTGGAGAGAATGAGAGAGAAAGAGAGAATCACTTTTATTTATTCTTCCATTTGGCCTTTATTTCTCCAACACTTTGTTGTGTATGTGGTGCTGGGGTTTGAACCCAGGTCCTCACGCACCCTAGGCAAGTGCTCCAACAGCTGAGCCACTGCTCCAACCCAACCTTGAGTCCTTTTATAAGGGTGCTAATCCTTGTGACTTAAACATCTCCTGAGGTCACCTCGTACTGTTGAGGGGACTACGTTTCAACGTGAACTTTGGAGGTAACACCATCATTCAAACACCTTAGCGGTCCCTATCTCCAAATAAGGTCACATTTGCTGGGGCTTCAGGCTTCAACCTGTCCTTTATGGGGACACAGTTCCACCCACTGCAGTCACTGTTGTGCTGTAGAAGCTTCTGAGAAGCATCTGTATTAGTCAGCTTTTCACCGCTATGACAAATGCCTGAGCAAAACTACTTTGAAGAGGAGATTCCAGCTCACAGTCGCAAAAGCTTCAGCCCATGGTTGGTGGCTCCATTGCTCTGGGCCTGAGAAGAGGCAAAACCTCGTGGCGGAAGCGGGTGGAGGAGCGCTGCTCAGCTCTTGGTAGCCAGGAAGCAGGAGAGCCTGGGACAGAACTAGCTGTCCACAGCGCGCCCAGGGTGACCTACTTCCTCCAACCATGTCCTGTCTGCCTGCACTTCCCAGCTCCTCCCAGCTCCTCCCAGTAGTCCACCCAAATATCCATGTGTCCTGGTGACCCAATCAAGCCTAGAAGCTGACTGCTGCTGCACCGGCCACCAAGCCTCCAGCACATGAGTCTTTAAGGGACACTTCGTATCTGAACCAGAGCAGCAGCTGAGGTCCTCCAGAGCTGCCCAGGCGTGGGACCCCTGCTCTCATGGAGCTTACAGTCTATGACCCAAACACTGGGCGGAAGTTTTGGGGATCAGCAGGGACTCAGGGAGCTGGGGGGTGTCTGGGTCCCCCTCTACAGTGCTGTCCTCAGAACTGGACTAGGGAAATGGAGCGGGCTGCAGGAGGAGGTCGCAGCCTCTGCCCCCAGCCCTTCCCCTCCCTCCTTAGCATCTGGATGAATCCACCAAGGAGCCCGTGGCATCTGGAGCCCGTGTAAACGGAGCATAAATTAGCTCTAACAATCACATCTGGAGCCGCCAAACGGCTGTCTGCTTCCTGCCAAACCCTGGGTGGGCTTGGGGCGGGTGGCGGGCAGAAGGTGGTCTTGCTGTGTGCCTGAAGCCCCCACCGCCAGTATTGCTTTATCTCTAGAAGCTTCTGAGACAAGAACGTGTGCTCATGCACACCAGCCACCGATTCAAGGATTCTCTCCCGTGATTGTGCAACTGGGGGACTAACAGGTGGGCCACCTTCCAGGGACTGAGGGAAGTGAGGACAGGGTGGGGGCCTGGTGGCTGCTCATGGTGGAGGGGCACAGGCAGGACCCGAGTGTGGCCTCTGCTCCTTTTTTTGTGCCTCCAGCATCAATCTGGGAGTCTCCGATGCAGCTGGGTAGTGGGGGCCAAGGGGCCACTGTGGTCCAGACCTTTATGACAGTTAACTCCTGTCACTTCATCTCGTTTGACAGTGTCCCTGTGAGGGGGGTTCTGCTGTCCCTGTTCACAGATGGAGAAACTGAGGAGCGAGATAGGACCTTGAGAGGTTCCAAGTCAAGGAAGACGGGAGCCAAGAGCTGTAGCTTCTCTTCCTCATCATCTGACCCCACACCTAGCAGAAGATGCCTATTCACACACACACGCACGTGTGTGAGCACACGTGTGCAAATCAGCACGGAAAGGCAGAGTTTGTGAGTGGGTGTGAGTGCACGCGGATGGCATGGGGGCCGCGTGGGGTCAACGTGGAGGAACCGTGGCCTCCTCTCTCTCTAACCCAGTCAGCGAGGCCCCATCACCCGGACCTCCGGGACCAGCCTTCACTCACCCCCTCGCTCATTCACCTGGCTTAGCATTTCTTGAGCATCCGCTATGTGCTAGGCCTGACATCAGGCACTGGGACAGGACATAAGTCCTCGACTCTAAGCATCTAACCATCTAGTGGGGAGGGCAGCTGGCAGCAGCTGAGCTTGGCAGCAAACTGTGATAGGTGGCTTACGAGACTGAGGTCACGGTACCAGGACACGGATTTCCTGGAGGAGGTGGTATTGGGATGGGACTCTTGGAGCACGTCCACCCGTTCAGGCTGAATGCCAGCTCCCAGCAGTGCCAGGCACACTGCCGTTGGCCCCTGCATGGTTGTCGATGACTGTGGATTGAAAGATGGACAGGTTCTCAACCCACAGACCTGGGGGTGATGACAGTCATCTCAGCTTAGGGCTCCGAAGCCCTGATGTGTCCGGAAGAAAGGCCATCTGAGGAACCTCAGTTAGGATACAGAGAACACTGCTGGAAATGGGACAGGTCTGAGGGCATCCTGGCCCCAGTGCAGATGCACTCGCTGGGCGAATCAGAGCAGATTTCTTAACCTCTCTGATCCTCTGCTTTCTCATCTCCAAAGTGGACCCTCAAGTGATATATATTTGCTTAATATATCTGGAGGGGATTTCCCTCCTTTTCATTACAGAAACTTTTAAACACACAAGAAAGTAGAAAGAATTAAATTATCAATTCTCATACGCTCACCAGGCAACCCATGTATTCCCATTCTCAGATGAAGACACTTAACATGGTCATTCAACTCTGCAGAAGGTGGAGACAACGTAAAAAGCTGTGGCCAAGTTAGGGCGCGTGGGCCTGGGACCCCTCCTCAACCAAGGCCTGGCGCACGGTGCCTCCCATAACAGCTGGGAGGGACAGAAGACATTAGCATGTGAAGAAACGTGTCTGAGAATTGACGCTGCGGGGCAGAGGGGAAGCCAGGCCGCATTTTATTGGAGAAGTGCGGGTGCGGGTGGTCAGCACCTAAGCAGGTGAGCTCCGGATTCTCCTCGCTCAGCGCTTGTGCGAGTTTCCAGCTTCCTTGTTACCGTGGTTGTTGGTTTTCTCAGCTTCCCCGCGTAACTGAAGCGCACATGGAGAAGCACTCCTGGGAGGGTTATTCAGGTCGCAAGCAATCCTGAGGCCTGGAGAGTTCTGGAAGGAGGCTGAACTCCAATGGATGAATAAAGAGAGTGCGTCAAGTAGGGGGCAGCTCCACGGTGACCTTTAGGGTTAGGATGAAGATCGGTGAGACCTGGGCACGGCAGGAGAAGCAGGAAATGGGTCCCCTCTGAGCCTTGGACCCGCAGGAGGGCCTCTGCCTTCCCCCTGGGAGCACTGGGCACGAGAAGAGGGTTTTTCAGATGAAGAACAGAGTGGTGGGCAGAATCATGGTCCCCCAAAGGGGTCCACGTTCTAATTCTGCAAACTCACGAACATGCGATCTGGCAAAAGGGATTTTGCTGAGCTGGGCTTGGTGGCGCACGCCTGTAATCCCAGTGACTCAGGAGGCTGAGGCAGGAGGCTCACCAGTTCAAAGTCAGCCTCAGCAATTTAGGGAGACCCTGAGTAACTTACAATCAAAAATGCTTCTAATGAAACAATATAATATGTATATTCTGAAAATTAGACTTACCCCCTAGAGCCCCCCTAATTACCCACCCTTCCTCCTCCTTCCCAGTACATCTCTACGAATGCCTTAGGTTCTGTCACTACACCTTTTCTCGTTTTAATACATGATAATAGACCTCCTTTCCCAATGGCCAGGGTCTAGCTCCAGCCTCTGTAGATGAGTGGAGACATTCAACCCTTGGTTCTCTGGGTTAGGCTGACTTCACTCAGCATGATTTCTTCCATAGCCATCCATGTTCCTTCGAAGGCTGCAATATCGTTGTTTCTAATTGCTGAGTAGAACTCCATGGCACATATGCACCACAGTTTTTGGATCCATTCATCCAGGGAGGGTCAGTTAAGGACTTTGAAGTGGGGCATTCTCTTTCATTATCTGAATAGCAGTCAATCTAATCCCAAGTGTCCTTTATAAGAGGGAGGGAGGCAGGAAGGTCAGAGCCAGAGAGGACGTGACAGTAGATACAGAAGTCACAGTGATTTGGGACCAAAAGTCAAGGAATCGGGGCGGCCTCTAGAAGCAGGGAAACAGGAAGGACACAGAGCCTCCAGGAAAGATTGGGGTCAGCACCTCCATGTGAGACCCACCAAACCCATTTAGGACTTTGGACCTCCGAAACAGGAAAAGAACAAGAGTGAGTTGTTTTAAGTCACTAGGTTTGTGAAACACAGATAGCAAGCTCAGATTTTCATTTTTTAAAGTCTCTTTCTAGGGATATAGTGATACCATCTCCTGCCGTGGATGGAAGATCCCAGGGCGAGACCCTCACCTTCTCCACCCCACCCCCCCGCCTGGGTAGGTCCCTGGGACCTCCTCCGATCTGTGATGGTTAATTTTGTACTGCTAATGGATGCCCAGAGGGCTGGTGAAATGTTTCTGGGTGTGTCCCTGAGGGTGTTCCTGGAGGAGAGCATTTGGATAAAGAAGATCCCATCACCCAGTGGGTGGACCCCATGCCATCCACAACAAAGCTGGGTGCGGAGGAAGGGAGGATGCGCGCCCTCCTGGGGCAGGCATCTCCTGACCTTGGACGTCAGTACTTCTTGCTTCTCGGGCCTTGAACTCAGGCCTCAGCGCACGCCAGCCTTCCTGCCTCTCCATGGAGCCTCCCGGCCTCCATAATTGTGAGATCCAGGCCCCGTAGCGGTTCTCTTCTTGCATATATCTGTTGATTAGTCAGCTTCCCATCACTGTGAACAGGAGGACAAGTTGGCCTTGGCTGCTGGTTTCAGAGGCTTGCGCTGGGCCCCAGGTGAGGCAGGACATCAGGGCGGAAGAGCATTGCTCCACTCATGGAGGTCAGGAAGCAGAGAGAGAAAGGGGAAGGGGCTGCAGGACAGATGCACCCTTCCAGGGCTCACCCCCTTGGGACCCAGCTCCTCCAGACATGCCCCACCTGCCTGCAGTTACCACCCAGTCAGTCCACTCAAACCAGGATGCATTGATGGGGTCACCGGTCTCATAACCCAACCATTTCACCTCTGAATATTCCTGCAGTAATACAGGAGCTTTGGGGGGACACCTCATGTCCAAGCCGTGACATTGGTAAGCAGAAGCCTGACTAATACACCGTCTCTGGCTTTCCTTCCCATCTACCAGGGTCTGGCTTTGAACCTCTTTCTCTTCATCCCACACCACGTTTGGACCACTTTGGGGTCCTGGCCTAACTAACCTGTGTTGGACTCACCAGGGGAACTGGCTTGAAAAGGCAGAGTCCCAGGCTCCACTCTGGAGATTCTCTCCCTAGATCTGGGTGGGAGCCTGGGACGCTGCCCTCCTCGCTGCTCACCAGGGTGTGAGGGTGGGGCCCTGGACCCAGGAGCCTTGAAAGTCAGACTGACCCAGCATTTGCTTGATGGGGACTCAGGCTTCTGCCTCTGCCCTGCTTGCTCACGGGGGCTGCTGCCAGGGAGCGTGGCTGTGCTGGTAAAGTCTTTATCGCGAATGTCCCCTGATGTATTCATATCAAACAATAGCGTCTCATACATCATCCCGGCCAGAGGCCACCTCCGCTAGGACAAGCACAGTCCATTACCCTGACGGCTGCAGGCCGTGCACAAAACAGATAACAGGTCCTGGCTGTGCGGGAGCTTGTGGGGTGTGAAGTTGTCAGGGGCCCTGAGAGCACCAAAGGGGAATCCTGGGCAGCTGCCACGCTGGGCAGTCAGGACCTGCATGTTGGAGGTTTCAATCTAATAAAGCAATAGATAGGATGTTGGTTGAGACCTTGGCTGTGCATCGTCTGGAAAGTGAATCAACCTCCCTGAGCCTCACTGTCAACATTTGTAGAAGGAAGTTAAGAATAATACTTGCAGGCCAAGGGTGTGACTCAGTTGTAGAGTGCTTACCTGGTTTGCAGAGGCCCTCAGTGAGATTCCCAACACTGGGAAAAAAAAAATAGTGGTTGCCTCTCATGGAGCTGTTGAGGGGCATAAGAAGAAGAGGAGGTTGTCAAATTACCATACCACGGCGCCTGGGAGAGGGCACAGTGGTAAACAGCAGCTCTGATGGCTTCATTACCTGGGCCCCTTTCGCCAGCTGGCCCCTTTCCAGGGAGAGTCTTCAACAGTTTCCTTACCTGGGGCTCCCCTGGGCTCAGGAGGACAATTCCGCTGGTTCTCCAGGGCAGACCCTGAGCAGATGATCTGAGTGCACAGGGCTTATTTCAGAACGGAACTCACACTAGGTCACACCATTCACGAGGCAGGAAGGAGGCAGCCTCAGTCCCCTGTAGGCCAAGGGGTCTTTAGAGCCACCCACCCTGGGTTGCTCCGGGGACCTCATTCCAGCTCTTCCATGTGGGCGCGCAGGTGGCCTGGTGGGCTACGGAGGAGCATTGGTGCGGGTAGCTCCAGCCTGCACCTGCCTGAGTCCACAGAGCACCTAAGCAGGTGGGGTGCTGCTCTTGCTGATTCATGTGATGATGTCCCAATGTGACTATCTGGAGAGAGAATCCTTCAGAGCGCAGGTCATGGTTGGAATCTTCAGCACCTCCAAAAAGCTCACCTGCTGAAGGTTTAGTTGGCCACGAGGAGCATGGACTGGGAGGTGGCGGACCGTTAGGAGGTGGGGCCAAGTCCTGGGGGGGATATTGAGACCTCAGGCTCTTCCTCTCTTTCACTTCCTGACCACCAGGAGGGGAACAGCTTTGTAAACAACAGGGCCCTGTGACTGTGGGCTGAAACAAGAGCCCAAACCAACCTTTCCTTCTTTTCAATTATCCCACAGTGAGGAAAGCTGACTAACACAGCTAATGTCACATGAGGTCATCAGGATGGGCCCTAATCCAATCCTCATATAAAGAAGATGCCAGAAGACGGTCCCCACAGGCCAAGGAGAGGCTTCAGAAGGAAACCACCCTGCTGACACCTGCTTCTTGGACTTGCAGCTTCCAGGGCTGCAAGAGACTAAATCTATCTTTAAGTCACCCAGGGGGTGGTACTTTGTTATGGCAGCCTGAGCACCAACAGAGGTGTCATCCTGACCAGCTTCTCCTCTTGCTCATTCCTGGCCATTCACCCTTTACTGGCCAAGAGTCGCCCTCTGCTCTTGAACCAGCTCCCCAGCCCTCTCTGGGCACCCTAGCCTCCCTGGCTCCTTTCTGCCTTTGCTAGTCCCTTTGCCTGGAATGCGGGCATCCCAGATCTTCCGGGGGCAGCTCCTTCGCCTCCTTCCTGTCTCAGCCGCCAGATCTTCTCTTTGCAGAGGTCCTTCCTGACCCCTTCATCATCCTCTTTCACGTCAGCCTGTTTGTTTTCTTCCATGTGCTGGGCTGGTCCTTCCTTGTTTGTTGTCTCCACTGAAATGCGGTTTCTGACTGGCAGGAGCACGTCTGCCCGAAAGGCTGCTTCATTCCCAGTGGGGCTTGGCAGGTTCTGATGAGTCAGCGGCAGCACAGGGGTGGAGTCTCCACCAGATGCCTTCTGGGGACCTGGTAAGCTCCTGAGAGCATTTCAAGGCCTTGTCTCCTTTCCTTCAGCAGCAGGTGCATGGAAGGTGTTCAATAAATCATGAAAAAGGAAGAACAAGGTCTGTAAGGAAATTGGTCTTTATTCATTTGCTCTGGCTGCTGGAATTTTTTCTGTTTCTTTTTGTTTTGTTTTGGTACCAGGGATTGAACCCAGAGGTTCCTAACCACTGAGCCGCATCCCCAGCGGCGGGGGTATGGGGGGCACCCTTTTTGAGACAGGGTCTTGTAAGTTGCTTACAGTCTCACTAAGTTGCTGAGGCTGGCCTTGAATGTGCGATCCTCCTGCCTCAGCCTCCCGCGTTGCTGGAATTGTAGGCATGTGCCACCACACCCTGCTATGGCTGGTGGATTTTCCTTTGCTGGTCACTTGGAAAGTTTAAAGCTATGGATGTCCTCTAAGTTCATGGATTTCTTATCTCCACCACTGCCAGGAATAGGTGACCAGGTGGGTGCTGGGGAAGTGGGAAAGCAGATCTCCCACACACCTGGACCCGGAAATACAAAAGGAGTTGGGAGAAGAGATGGAATCAGATTTTTTTCTGAGTCACTGAGGATCAAATTGAGGCCCAGGGAGAATCGACAGATGCCCCTGAAGGGAGTCAGTGACGTGAGACCGCAGGGTAAGGACTGAAGAGGACCTTGGTGCCTGCTAGTTCCAGCCCGTGCTAAGAGCAGTTCATCATCAGCTCTCTGAATCTCCGCCCCAGCTCTGCAAAGCCTCTATCAGAGCCCTGCCTCCTGAGTTCAAATCCTGACCTGGCAACTTGCTGCTGTATGACTTTGGGAAGTGCAAGAGCCTCTCTGGGCCGCAGTCTGCTTTGTCTTTGGAATGGGGCAACGCTAACTTCCGAGACGGCGGTTACAGGGCTGAATGTAACATCTGGTGGACTGAGTTGGAGCGTAAAAGCGGCAGTTCGCTGGAAGTTCCTGCTGGCTCATACCATGCGTGACCGCAGTGTGCCCAGCTGAAACCTGGGATCCCATCTCTAACATCATAGCGCAGCTTTCAGTGCACAAAAAGTCCTTGAGCAGCAGTACCTCAGTAGCTGCGTTGGTTATTGTGGATCCCATTTTAAAGATGGCAAACTTGGTACAGCGGGCAGACGCTCAAGGGCAGAAGGCCCTTTGGTGTCCCTGAGGTGTAGGACAGGGTGGGTCCAGGTGCTCAGCCCTCCGGGGGGCGCCTGGCAAGTCCCAGCGGGCAGCAGCTTCAAGTCACGCTTTAGTCTTCTCGCACCAGGAAGCCAGGGCCTCCTCAGCCCCTGCTGGCTGCCTAGCAGGTTGGGTCTCCACCCTCTGGGCCCAGAAGCCAGGAGTCCCAGGGCCACTCTTCACGAGGCCTGAGCCTCAGCATAATCCAGAGGGCGTCCCTAGAGCCTACGGTTTCCAGGAATGTGACAAAGGACTCCGGTGATTGCAGCTGACGGGGGGGGGGGGCAGGTAATGGGGAGAATGGGGGGGACTTGTCCCCAGTGCTGGGCAGGAGGGGATCCCAAAGCCCAGCTGTGGCCCAGGGTCAGAGGCTGCTGGGGCGGGAGCAGCCCTCAGAGCCCCTGAGCAGCAAGGCTCGTGCTTCCTGGAGATGGTGCCATACATCACTTGACATGCCTTTCTGTGGGACCCGCCGGTGACAGCAGCCATTTATCTGAATGTCATTGGCAGTAAACTGGCGCAGGGGAGTCGGTGGGCAGGGAGGGGTGGGGACCCAGTGGGGGCGGGGAGCTCCTTGGGAACTTCCCAGAGGTCTTGGTGTGTGGGGCTGTTCCAGGCTGCAGTGGGAAGAGGGGCAACGGCGTCACGGAGTGGAACCCTGCTGGCACCTCCCTCTTCCTTGCTGAGGACACTGGGGGGTGGAGGTGAGGGAGGAGAACTCAGCCTGGGGGTCCAGTGGGAACTGGACACCTTCCTCTGAGAGACACAGTGGCAGAGGAGGGAGGTGAAGTCATAAACCTCATTCTTATGGGCATAGAATTTGAAGTTTGGAGCCACAATCCTGGGGTCTTCATTCATTTAGAGAATATTTACCTATCAAGAACAGATTCCATGGCCAGGGACGAGACATAGTCCCTGTGGTTCGAATACTCACACAACCCAAAATAAAAAATTTCACCACCAGCTGTGTGACCTCAGGCAAGTGACTCAATCTCTCTGTGCCTCAGAGTCCTCCTTTGTAAAATGACAGGAATAGTAATAGCCAGTCCATAGTGGGGGGTAGTGAGCTAATGAACAACACCTGTCCCATAGAAAGCACTTGGTAAGGCTTGTTGTTTTAATGTCATTACTAATCTGTACTATTCAGGAGTCTTAAGAGGAAGCCAGGGAAAATCTGAAGGACTGTCGAGGTTTGCATGGGGGTGGGACATAAAGCCTTCCAGGCAAAGGCATAGATGCCATGGGAAGGGTCCTGGGGCCAGAAGGGCAAGACTCCATCTAGGAGCCAAAAGGAAGCCAGAGGGCTGGGCTGTGAGCCTATTCCCTTGGGCCTAACAGCAGAATCTCCCTTCTTGGAGGCTCTGAGGGTTAAAGGACAGGGTCTGAGCACCCATGAACACTAGCTTGGAGGGTGGTTGGTTGTATTCCCAGTTCCAACCCCTGGGAAGCCAGTTCAACATGTGACATCCCACATGTGGGCTGGAAAGGGCCCCAGGGCCTTCATTGCATAGGCAGAAGCAGAAAGGACTTGGGAGACCCACAGAACAGGGAAGTCCCTCTACAGCGCGGAGGCTGCACGGTGGGCTGGCTTGGACCCTGCTTCCCAGGCAGCTTGGCTGCGGTGGGATTTGGTGTGAAGGATGCAGACTCCGGGAGCTCAGTCTTCTCATCCATGCGGTGGGGCAGCCACACCCACCCAGAAGGTACGGTGGCTTTGAGGGGATCAGATGCTCAGGAGCCAGCAGAAGGCTGGGCAGGAGAGGGCAGAATGCAAGCCCCATCGAGGGGCTCCCAGAGCAGCCCTGCGTGAGAACCCTAAATCCAGATCCTATGTGGGATTTTCCCCGTTCCCGTGAGAAATGAATTCAAGCTTTGCAAAACCACAAGCCAGAGGGGCTGGAGCGGTGGCTCCGCAGTTACGGTGCTTGCCCGGCATGCGGAGTACGCGGGTTCAAACCCCGGCACCCACGTGCACAGCTAAGTGTCACAGCAACGAAAGCCACGTGACAAACTCAATAAAAATTGTTTCTCTCTCTCTCACTGTCCTTCTCTCTTTATTAAAACACACACACACACACACACACACACACACACACACACACACAGTAGAGTTTGCAGCCTCTGCTGGAAGTTAATGCATTCAGTAGGTGCTCAGTAAATGAGGTCCCTTTCCCTTGAGGAAGCTCTCGCTCTTTCTCCCTCCCTTTTCCTCTCTCTCCTCCTCCAATCTCCAGAGCCTCTCCCTGTCTTTCTGCCTCCCCTGCCTGCCTGGGGTCAGACCTTCCCAGCCCAGCGAGACCAGCCCAGTGCAGGACCCAGCAACAGACCCAGAGATCTCCCCGCCAGGAAGGGACCGGGCCCCGCCCTCCCACAAAGCCCCACCCCTCCCCTCCTGCCTGCCCGGGAACCAGGCTCGGGAAGCTCTCCAAGGTGGCTGGTGCGGGAGGCACCTGTCACAGCCTTGTCACCACTGTGACTGCTGCTCCCTCCTCCCATCTGCGGCATCAGGAAACCTAGGTGCCAGGTGACATGATTCCCTGGGGTCTGCATCTGCCTCAGGGATGGCAGCTGTGACTTAGGCTCAGAGGATGTGTGGGTAGAACAGAAGAGTGATAGGAGTCAGAGATGGTTGCAGCCTTGGAGGTCAGCCCAGCAGTGGTCAATGGGGAAACCGAGGCCTGGAGAGAAGGTCACAGTGCAAGGTAGTGGGATCCACATTTGCTGACTTGCGATTGAATGCCTTCTGTGATAATTATCTGCCAGATCAAGAAGACCTGGAGTGGGAACCCGGGTGCTTGGGGCAGGAGCCACTCCCTGTCCTTACATCCTTATGTATCCCCTGGGTGATGGAAAGAGGATGGCACTGCCATCTCATTCTGGTTCTGCCCCTTACTGTGTGTCTTCTGACAAGTCACTCAGCCTCTCTGGGCCTCAGTTTCATCATCTATAAAATGGGGATATACCTGACTCTAAAGTTGAATGAAAACTTATATAATGAGCTTTTAAAAAAACATTTATATCTGGCCTCATTTAAAAAAAAAACTTAGAAGAAGCTTACAAATATAACTATATACCACCAAGTAGGAAATACCTCGATAAGGGGGTCAGGATGACAGGGTGGTAGCATCAGGTGCCTTCTGGTGTCCAGCAGTGGGCCGCATACAGTTTCCTGGCAGCCAAAGCAGAGCGAAAGGTCACCATTGCAGCTCTTCCAGAGTCCGTAGGCTGAGAAACTGTCAATAGCTTGAAGAAAGGAAACGGGCTTTCCTTAGAATGAGAAGTGAGTCGTTTCTCCTGTGTCTTCAGAAATGAGCCTCATAGGAAAGTGTTGATTCTCTCTCCTTTCTATTCCTCACCATCGCCCAAACTCCACACCGTTGCTGTTGGCCCAGTCCCTGCCGCTGTGCAGCTTTGGGTAGAGCCCTCACCTCTCTGAGCCGCAGTTTCATCCCCTCCGTAAAACAGGGCAAAGAACCAGGTTGCCTTGGCGGTCCCAGGAGGAATGGTCTCTAAAGAGCTTGCAGGTAGGAGCCTTGTAAAGGGTGCCTGGGTGCCGCTGTTCTTCACAGCAGGAGCTCCACAAACATTCAGTGAATGAATAGCGGGAGGTAAAAAAGCATTTCATCTCCCAAACCGCCCCTTCCGTGCTTTCCCCCCAAACCAAATGGAACCTGCGCGTGTGTTTTTAATCAATTCCATGGTTTGTGGCAGCCAGGAAGCCCAGGTTAATGGAACAGAGCCGAGTCCCCCGTGATTTCCAAACCCTCCTCGAAAGGCCTTTGCTTTCTCCTGATCAGCCGCTGGGAAGCCACTGCCTCTATTGCAGGAGGAGAAATTGAATAATGGATGCAATTTGAATAACACTAGGATTTGTAATGATATTGAAATGTAAAGATAAAAAGGGGCGTGAATGGGCGCTGATAGCGGAAGGGAAAAGTTGTTAATAGGCACTTAGGGGCTGGTGTTGGGGGGCTCCTTGGAAGCGCGATCTGAAAAGGCATTTAAGAGAGGAGGCAGGCTGGGAAACCTCCACCCCACGAGGGGGAAAACCATGTTCATAAATAAGATGCGGAAATTTCTCCCGACTCAGCAGCGCGAACAGTTAGAGAGTGGATAATTATTTAAATGCCAAATCATTCCGTTCATTAGAATCTCAAATCATATCAGAAGAAACTGATTGCCCAGGGCGGCTCTGAGGAGGAGGTGGGGAGGAGGGAGTTAGGGAGGCAAGAACTCAGGTGAGGTTTCCCCCAGCCTTTACTGGTCTAGTAAGGCAGGAGAGTGGGGAGGAAGAAAGGTGAGCCCTAAACACGTACAAATATGGTATGATTCCATTATTATGTAAAATTTAATGCACCGATTAACAAAACATAGGCCAGGTGCAGAGGTGCACCCTTGTAATCCCAGCTACTCCGGAGGCTGAGGCAGGAGGATCGCAAGTTGAAGGCCAGCCTCAGCAACTTAATGAGGCCCTAAGCTGCTTAGTTGGACCCCGTCTCAAAATAAAAAACTAAAAAGGTTGGGGATGCAGCTCAAAGGTAGAGCATCCGTGGGTTCAATCCCCAATATCAAAAACTAATAAAAAGCTGAGCTCGAGTGTCACAGACGTGGGTTCCGATCCAGGATCTGATACTTCCTGGTTGTGAACATTTGCCTTCCATGTCTGGGTCTCAGTTTGCTCAGCTGGAAAGTGGGGTTAATGTGAGGATCTTCTTTGTAGGCAGTGAGCATTAGCTGCTGTTACAGAGGCTGCTTGACTTAATGGTGATACGGCCACGTTCACATAAACTCGCCGTGAGTCAGATATGTGGTTAGGTAGAAAAATGCATCGAGGGGCTGGAGCCATGGCTCGGTGGTTATGGTGCTTGCCTGGCATGCGCAAGGACGCGAGTTCAAACCCCAGCATCCACGAATACCATGAAGTCTCGGAGCAACAAAAACCACATGAAAAACTAAATAAAATTGATTCTCTCTCTCTCTCTCACTGTCCCTCTCTCCTTAAAAAAAAAGAAAAGGAAAGGAAATGCATTGAATAAGCCTGGCCCACCGTAAATACACTCAGACACTCAGACCTGTCTACCTTTGGGTGAAATCATCTAACACAAAACCTATCGTATAATAAAGCGTTAGATATTTCATGTAACATACTGAATGCCGAAAGTGAAAAAGAGAATAATTGTGTGGATAGCCGTGTACCCCCCTAAAGTAAAAAATGTAAGTGGAACCTAGCTGGATGCGCTGGTGCACACCTGTAATCCCAGCAACTCAGGAGGCTAAGGCAGGAGGATTGCAAGTTGGAGGCCAGCCTCAGCAACTTAGCAAGATTTTGTCAAAAAATAAAAAGAGTGGGGGATGCAGTTTGCTGGTAAAGGCACTCCTGGGTTCAATTCCCAGTACCAAAAAATAAGAAATTAAATAAAGGTCCCATATGATATTTTTAAAAAATTTCTATGGAACCTTCATAAATTGCAGAGCGTCTGTACTTAGTAGCAGAGATGCCTCATCCACGGTGCGATTTGCTACTGAGATGGGTCAAGGAGGGGGTGGGGGAGAGCTCTTAATTGAGACCCAGGTGGGAGCCCTTTCTCCCACTTCCCTTGCAGGTAGGAACTGAAGCAAGAGGTAGAGACAATCTTAGAGAGTATAAGGGACCTGGTGGTGATGACGCAGCAAGCCAGGGACCCCAAATACACAGGCAGCCTACAATCCTCAGCAAGGTCCCAATGCCCAGCCTGATGTGGCTGCCTGTGGGAGCCTGGAGGTCTCCCAGGTGGACCCCAGCAAGGCCTGGGAGCATTATCATATCTGTGGATGTCACAGGACCGGTTGGTCGGTAACAATTTGATTATGTGACAGACTCTGGGCTGGCTGGCGCCCCCTCCCAGGGTGATATCCAGGCTGCCCCTCAGACACAAGCAGGTGGGAGTCCTGGAGCCAGGAGGCCTGGCTGGGCTCAGATGGGACAGCAACACGCGCTTAGGAGCTCTCAGCATGGGGAAGGCTGCAGCAGGAGGACAGCAGGCCGCGGCGGTGACCTCTGAAACCAGCCTGGGCTAAGCCAGCAGCCCCGTGACCGGGACAAAGGACAAGTGAGGCCCAGGGAGATGGGACAACTAGTTCACACAGCCCCAGACCTGTGCAGCGAAGGCTTGAACCCCAAGGGGCACCCACAGCCAGCACCTGCTTCCTCCTCATGGGTGGGTGGAGGCGCAGGGCCTCTGTGGGTGCCCCGTTTGCAGGTGAGACCCTGCAGAGCCCCCACAGAGAGAGGAGGAGAGGCTGTGATTCTACATCTCCATCTCACATGCCCCTCTCTCTGCCTTTCTCGGGAGCCTCAGACCCCCCTGCCCCCACGTTCCAGCCCAACGCTCTGACCCCTCTGCCCTCGCTGCACCTCATCTACCCAATGGCCTCCTGTTCATTCCAGAGAGCTGCTCGGGTGCCACTTCCCCCCTTCCCTGATAGGACTGCAGGAGGCCACTTGTCATGTCCAGCCATAGGAGCCTGGTGGACCACTGCCTGGTATAGTGGTCACCCCGGGACCCACTGTCACTGGGGTCAGGGCCAGCCTGCTAACGGACCCTAACACCACTCTGAGTATTTCAGTGGCCCATTCCTGGCACACAGATCCTGCAAGTGGGAGGCAGGGTTAGGTCCCTTCCCAAGAAACCATGTGGGGGCAGCTGGAAGCATCAGAGCCAGAGCCAGCCAGAGAATGTGGGTTGGAGCCTGTCTGTGCTTCCGCATGGCCTCGGTCCAATTCCTTCCTCTCTCTGGGCATCAATGGAATCTTCAATCTTCCTAGTAGTATTGGGATTATCCTGGGGCCTGGCATACAGTAGGTGCTGAATAAATGTTTGATGGTATTCACAAGACCAAGGTGATCCCACCTGTGTAGCATTTGTGACGTGGGTCCCTGATGACTCTCCAGCTGCCACTGCCCAGAGCCGCCGCTTGCTGGTGAAGTGAGGGGAATCCACACTTGGGTAGGTGGCTGAGCCTGTTTCCTTGCGCTTAGGGGGGAACAGAGGGGCTCATTTCTTGGGAGTCTGGGAGGAAGGACTGGTATACAGGCCATGGCACGGAGTGAGTGTGCCATAAGTGGAAATGGCCCTTCCCCTGCCCTGTCCCCTCTCTGGGGGGCTGATGATCTCTCCTCCATAGTAGGGGCATGGGTGGTAGCTTGTCCTTCCCCAAGGGAGCCTCGTCAGCAGGGCCTGCTCCAAATCGATCTTTCCCCCCATTTTCGCAGACGGCATCAGCATCTCCTGGGACGGGTACAGAAAACGCCAGCGTCAGCACGCAGTGCGCCCCAGCCAGCGCCGCTGCTCTTTATTAATTAACTGCCAGATGTTAGTTTTGCATCTTTTATCAGAGAGAGCTTTGTCACTGGGACCTTGTATGTCAGGCCATTAGGGAGAGGCAGAAAAGCGTCCTTGGCGGTCCCTGGAGTTGTCAGGGAGCTGGCCCCTCCTGTCTGGGGCTCACCGCCCTGGGCCTGGAGCATCCCCTACACTGACCACACCCCGCACCTCCCTGGAGGTGCCCAAGGCAGCCCATGAAGTGGCTGCTCGTGCACCAGCTCCCTGGGACCCAGGAGAGCTGCTCCCCCAAAGCGCACGGTCTGCTGGAGACACGGCCCCAGCCCAGTACGCCCCGATGAAGAGCTTTATTAGAAACTGGGATCTGTGTCAGGAGGAAGCTGACAGGGTTCCCAGAGAGGGCAAATCACAGGCAGAGGACCTAATTTAGATGGAATGGTATCCCTGGGGAGGTGACATTTAAGTGGAGTCATGAAAAAGAAGTCAGGGGCAAAAAGTTCCAGGCAGAGGGCAGGACAAGGGCAAAGGCCCCAGAGAAGGAGTGAGCTGGGGATGCTGTAGGAATTCAAGAAAGATCCGGGAGGCAGCCAGGGGCTGGCGGCCAGCAGGCCCCAGGCCAAGGAGCCTTCAGGGTGCGGGGGAGGAGTGGGGTACGGTGGGGGACCCTGTGAGTCTCTGGAGGGCACTGTAAGCAGGGCACAGTGAGCTGAAGGGATGTCGTGCTAGGAAGAGCCCTCTTTGCAGGTGAGGAGCAGATTGGCCGTGAGATGGTCAGTCTGCTGGGGGTGGTCAGAGCCCAGCAATGTTATTCCCAACAAGGACATGACATTTACAGGGCCCTTACAGGGTGTCAGGCAGGGTTCACATTCAAGAAATATTTAGGAGGCAGAATTGGCAGATCTTGGGCCTCCAGCAGATGTGGGGGCGAGGGGGAACTCTAAGTCCCTTGCTCCACGAGCGCCCGAGTGGTCTCATGTTCTCCACACCCCACAAGACTGGAATTATGGACTGGCTGTGTTTGGCGGATAAAGAAATGGAGGCCCAGACACATGCAGCGGAGTGCTCAAGATCACCCAGCTAGGAGCAGCAGGTCCTGCTTTGGAACCAGGTCCAACTGCTGATGTCTTTGGTGCAATGAGCCAGCAGGTAGCAGCGTCCTTCCCCGGCAGCTTCCTTGGAGCCTGAGTTGTCCTCCCCAGGAACATGACCAAGGCCATAGGGCAGAGCTGACCCTGCACGAGGTGAGCAGGTCCCACTTCCAGCTACCCCTGCCAGTGGGCCCAGGCCCTCGATTGACTTGCCCTGGGCCCCATGAATCCAGATGTAGGTCTATGTAGTCTTCCTCCAACAAGATACGGTGCCTTCACCCTGGGTTATTATTTTCCTCCTGACACACACACCATCTGATAAACAGGTGATTATTTCTCCCCCCACCATTCTGTTTCTGATTTGCATATAATAAATATCACCCCCAGGAAGTGTGCGCGCGCATGTGTGTGTTAGGGTGGGGGTGGAAAATAGGGCTCATGTCTTATTTATGAGAAATAAACAGCAGTGCAAGCTGGTATAATCAACCCATATTTAATCTGGCTCTTACCCTTTTGACTCTAATCAGGCAGAATCTGTGAGTGGCTGTGTGTGCGTGAGTGTGTGTGCATGTGGGTACACAAGTGTTAGGAGGATGCCCCTGCCGAGATCCTCATCCCACCCCGATCCAGGATAATGGCTGGGGGTATACACTGCCTAAAAGGACTCCTGGCCCCAGGGACTCACCCAGTGGCTCCTCCAGGGGTCATCTGAGAATCCAGGATTAAGGAATGGGAAGAGGGAGGCATTAGCTCCACCAATACAACTTTGAAGAGACAAAAGTTATTTTTTAAAAATACACCAAAATAATAGGCCATAGAGGTGGCTCAGCAGGAGAGCCCTTGCCTGGCATGGGCAAGGACTGGGTTCCAACCCTAAGCACCACCTATACAACGAAATGGAAGGAAGAAAAAATTAAATTAACTCTCTCTCTCACACACACACTCTTTAAAAAAAAAAAGCAATTACTAAAATAAGACTGAACCATCAAAGGTATATGAAACCGGCAATATAAATTGTGCACCATTAGCCGCCGTTCTGTTGTGGTGACATCTAACGCTACACATTTTTCAGCAAGATAGGAAAGCAAAATTGGGAGAAGGAAAAATAAAGAAAAAGCCAAGTATTGCACTGCGTATCCAGCCAGAGCCAAGACTGGAACTTGGGACTCTGACTCTGAAGCCCAGGTTGGTACCGCCTCATCATGCTGGCTTCCAGATGTGACAGGGAAGAACCTGGGGGGAACCATCAGTTTTATTACCTGCAGGCTTCCAGCTCCTCCTCCATCAATAGAGAATCCCAAAAGGGAAGGTGCTTGCCCATGTTCATACCCAAAACTATGGCAGAACCCGAATTCACAGCCAGGTCTTCAGTGTGTGTGGGGTTTAAAAAATACCTTTTATTACAATCTCAATTTTGTGGGTTAGGAATTTACAGAGTGTATAGAAGGGATAGTTTCTATATGTGCTCCGAATTTGGGAGGATTTAAGTCACTGGAAATCTATCTGAAGTCCCAGTTGCCCTACCCAATGGGATCCTTGGTTCTTCAAGTTGCGCATGCTGGGGCCAAAGCACCCGAAATGGCTCTATCTGATGCCTGGGCTCAGTGACTGGGGTGGCTGGAGCTGGCCATGTCCCTCCTCCCATGTGGCCTCTCTGCTTTACCAGCTTGTACTTCCTCACAACATGGTGGCCTCAAAGTACTCAGGCCTCTTACTTGGTGGTTTCCAAGTATTCCAAAATTTTGGGTGTGTTTTCTATTTTGGCGGGCGTATGTGTTTCTTATGAATGTATTGTTTTATGCAAACATAAGTGATGAATGGGTAGTGTAGAATTTAAAGAAAAATGCAAAGATTAAAGTAAAAAATACCCAGAAATTAAATTTTAGTGAATCTTAATCAAGAATCTTTCTAGCTGGGCACAGTGGCACACGCCTGTAATCTCAGTCAGTGACTTGGGAGGCTGAGGCAGAAGGATTGAGTTTAAAGCCAGCCTCAGCAATTTAGGGAGGCCCTAAGCCACTTGTGAGACCCTGTCTCAAAATTAAATATAAAAAGGGCCAGGGATGTGGCTCAGTGGTTAAGCATCCCTGGATTTAATCCCTGGTACAAAAAAATACAAAATAAAAAGAATCGGGGCTGGAGCAACGGCTCGGCAATTATGGCGCTTGCTTGGCACGTGCAAGAACTCAAGTTTGAAGCCCAGCAACACATACACAATGAAGCCTCGGAGCAATGAAAGACATGTGATTCTCTCTCTCTCTCTTTAAAAAAATTAAATTAAAAAAATAAAAAGAATTTATAAGCCAAGTGCAGTGGTGCAAAACGGTAATCCCAGTGACTTTGGAGGCTGAAACAGGAGGATTGCAAGTTCAAGGCCAGGCTCAACAATTTAAACCCTCTCTCAAAACAAAAATAAAAAGCACTGGGGATGTAACTCAGTGGTGAATTGCTCCTGAGCTCATTCCCCAGTATCCTCCTTCCTCCAAAAGAATCTTTCTACAATTAAAAAAAAAAAAAGCTGGGGACAGTGGCACACACCTATAATCCCAGCAGCTCAAGAGGCTGAAGCAGGAGGATCACAAGTTCAAAGCCGGCCTCAGCAACTTAGCAAGGCCCTGTCTCAAAATAAAAGGGCTGGGGATGGGTTGGGGATTTAGCTCAGTGGCAGAGCGCTTGCCTAGCACACACAAGGCCCCGAGTTCGATCCTCAGCCCTAAAAAAAAAAAAAAAAAAAGGGCTGGGGATGTGGCTCAGTGGTTAAGTGCCCCTGGGTTCAATCCCCAGTACTAAACAAATAATAAATAAATAGAAGGATGGATGGTTACCATGGTTACTATGACTTCCATCAGTATTGTCACCATCACTGCCCCATTTACTTCTGCGGCTACCTCCACCGAAGCTATGATGGCTGTGAGCTGGCCACACCTTCCAGGTCACCCCTGTTGCTACAGGGATTCCTATCCCCACCCTCACTGCCGCCATCGGTACTGGTATTGCCACCGCTATTCCTAGCACTGCGCTATCACCACCTTCACTGTGATTTCCACCCCATCACGGCCACAGCTATCACGATTGCTGTTACCATCACTGCCCTTCCTACTGCTATTGCTGTCACCCTTGATGCTGCTGTGACCCCCGTCCCGTTGCGGTCACCACTCTTACTAATGTTACCACTACTGTTTCTATTACTGCGGTTGCCGATACTATGCTTCCTAGCGTTAGGATGCAGCAGTGGAATTATTACAGTGCAGGTAGGGGTGTACGTAGTAATAGTGCTTGTGATGATTTAGTAGTGATTATAATGGAGCAGTAGTAACTGTACCACCTTTATTAATTCTCCTTCCTTTTTTTCTCTTCTTGTTAAAGAGAGAAGGGCAGCAAGAGAGAGAGAGTAAGAGAGAATCAATTTTACTTAATGGCTTTATTATGTGGCATTTTTGCTTCAATACTTCATTGTGTGTGTGGTGCTGGGGTTCGAACCCGCATCCTTGCGCATGCCCCACAAGCGCCACAACTGCTGAGTCCCTCCTCTTTCTCCTCTTTTTTTCTGTACTAATTTTTATTATTATTATTTAAAAATTCTTGGCCAGCGGCTCATGCCTGTAACCCCAGCAACTTGAAAGGGTGAGGGAGGAGGATCGCAAGTTCAAAGCCAGCCTCAGCAACTTCGTGAGCCCCTGAGCAGCTTAAGCCCTGTCTCAAGGGGCTGGAGCGGTGGCTCAGCGGGAGCGCTTGCCTGGCCTGCGGGAGGACCCGGGTTCAAAGCCAGCACCATGTACGCAACCAAGTGTCGGAGCAACGAAAACCAGGTGAAAAATTAAAAAAAATTGATTCTCTATTCCTCTGTCACTCACTGTCCCTCTCTCTTAAAAAATAATTTCAAGGATGAAAATAAAACAGCTTCCCAAATACCACCATCCAGATGTGTCACCCCATTATGTCCCCATTCTCAGCAGAGTCTGCAGGGCCCTCCGTGGTGGGCCAGCACCCACCTTCCCAAGTCTCTGGCATCCCCAGAGCCTCCTGCCGTTGCTGGCCTCGCCTCGGGGCCTTGGCACATGTTGTCATTTCTGCGTGGCACAGCCTTCCTCCTGGGCTGTGTCTGGTGGTCCCCACGCTCCCTGGGCTCTGGGCATGGACATCAGGTGTTCCAGGAAGCTTCTCAGAGAGCTCACACTCCTTAGGCGGGGTGCAGGGCCCTCTAGGTCCCCGAGACAAAGTGCCCGTGTCAGAGTGTCCCTTACCCCCTGTGTTAGGCTCCTATTGATCGCTCTGTCTTCTCCAGGGTGGGAAGCAGAGGCTGTGCTCAGTCACCTATGTGCCCAGCGGGGCCTGCCTCACTGTCGATGCCTCCATCGTGGCTGATGAACAACAGCACGTGCCAGTCTGACAGGGTTCTTCAGAAGAGGCGGGTTCGAGTCATGCTCTCAAAGGTGGTTGGGGGGAGAGAATATCCAGGGCATAGTGCAGAGGGTTCTTTCTGCCCCAGTTGACAGGTCTTCTGCATTGACTGTGGCCTGGACCGTCACCTGGCCCCAGAGGTCCCACATACGCAGGTCCACCAGGCTCCAGGGCATGGTTAGGAGGCCAGGCTGCAGGTACCACCCTGCCCACGCCACCCAATGGACACCATCAGACCCGAGGGCTGATCAGCAGGGCTCCGCTGAGCATTGATTTTTCTGTAAGTGCCTGCCGACAGACGAGGTGAACAGCTCACGCTTATGAATCCGCATTAACAGTGCAGCAAGACATACTTCACCTTAAGTGCCCCCTTCCTGCTGGAAAAGAAAGAAAAAGAACAGAAAATGCGAATGATCTCCTCATTGAGACGGGCCAGGGCCCTGAGATGGACCTTCCAAGGGGACAGAGCAGAGGCAGTACTGGGGGCCCTCGGATGCCCCCCACGTGGTGAGGGCTGGCCTGGGGACCTTCCCACAGCACAGGTAGGTGGGAGAGCTGTGCGTGTTGGGGACAGGGTGTCCCAGCCTTCCAGGGCAGCGTGGAGGCTGTGGACAGCTTCTGGACAGCCTCGAAGTTGGTTCTGTGCATCTAAATGGGCAAAGAGCAAGGGACAGTGTTGTTTAAGACTAGAAACAACCTAAGTGCTTGTCAACAGGGTCTTCGTAGCTTCCATTGGTGTAGCTCGTTTCTGAGATAATCAACAGGAAAGGATGATTTTGGCAGTTTCAGAGATTTCAATCCATGGTCTCTTGGCAGCTTTGGCCCTGTGGAAAGGCCGCCCACCGTGGTGGAGAACTTGCGGTGGAGCAGGCGGTACACCTCATGATGGCCAAGAAGCAAAAGGAAAAATCAGAAGACACCAAGGGCCAACTGTCCCTCCAGGGACCTCCAGGGACCTGCCATTAGGACCCACCTCTTAAAGGTTCTCCGCCTCCCAATTGTGCCAAGGTCGGGGGACCAATCCTTTATTACATGGGCTTTGGGGGACACTTATTCAGACTATACCAAGATGGATTAAATGAAAATTATAATATGTCTATTTCAGAGGAGTACTAGGCAGCTAGGAAAAAGAACGAGGTATTTTGTGCGTAACAATAGAGAAGAATGAATGTATGTACGATGTCATGTACGACGTAATGGAATATAAAATGCAAATTGTAGGACCACTTAGCACAATGGTGTGTTAAAGAAAGCATGTGTGTGGTTGATATGCCTTAAATGTATGTGTAGTTGGGGGTGTAGCTCAGTGGTCAGGTGCTTGTCTAGCATGCACCAGGCACTGGATTCAATCTTTAGTACCTTAAAAAAAAAGAGAGATGCTTAGGAGTACGGCAAAGAGATACGCAGGAAGCTCTATACACAGTGGTATTCTCCGGGGAGTGAGATTGCCGAAGGGTTCAAAGCCAGTTTTTCCCTTGATTTCATTTACTTTTGGGCTAGTTTTACTCTTACTGGGTACAATATTACTTTTCTAATTTTAAAAGTTTACATTTTTAAAAAACATTTATTTGTAAAGGGATATTTTAAAATTTTCCTTTAGATGTTTCTCCAATGTTTGAATTTTTTTTTCAACCAACTACGTCTGTAAATATGAATGCAATACAGAGTTTTTTAAAACAACTGGTGTCAGGCAGATCTGATTCTTGTACTCGATCTTTGCTAGCTGGGTGGGCTTAGGTAAGTCACTTAACCTCTCTGAGCATCAAGTTCCCCTGCAGCAAAATTGGATATTAATAGGATCTAGTGTGCAAGCCTGCAGTGAATAGTAGCTTTTTAATAATTACCATTATTCCTTTGAGAGACAGCAAACCCTCATATGCCATCCCAGTTGGTGAATCAACGCCCATCCCTGCCACGGATTCTGAGAAGCTGTTTAGAAGGTGGTAGATCAGTGGTCCTCAAATAGTTTCTAGGGATGTAATTCATTTAGAAATGAAATCTTAGGTCGAGGCCCTGAGAAACAGGGGCCAGGACCTTTCATGAGCATTTGAACTGTGACATTTATACCCAGTGATGTTGCCAGGCTCCTAGCTGTTCTGCATTCTGCCCCCAACCCTGCCCTGCCTGCACCCTTAGGTGACAACACTTAACCTCCCTTTGGAGGAATCGTAGCACCCTTATTCCCTCCCCTGTACCAGAGGCAGCTTGGCCGTAGGGTCTGTGGCATCCTCTGGCCACAGGGAGAAGCTCAGGGGCCAGACTGTGACTTCTAAGGGCCAGTTGGACTTGAGACTTCCATGCAAACTGTGCAAAGAGAAAAGGTCCTTTTCCCCCCAGCTTTGAGTCTGAGATAAGGGTGGAGTAGGCCTAGAGGTGCTAGAGGCCACCTCAAAGCCAGGTATGAAGCCAACACTGAAGATGGACCGGAGAGGGGGTGAGAACTTAAGTCCTGGTGACACCTGGAGAAAGCACCTGAATCACACTGAGCCTGAAGCCACATCCACTCTCTGGAATTAATAGGTGCAGGAGCCCTTTAGCCAATTAGGATTTCTGCCACTTGCTATCAAAGAAAAACTAAACAATACATGTACTTAGAAAACCAGTTAGGAAGCACGACAAACATGCTTTGGCAGAGAGAAACATTTGAAATTAAAAGTTAGGGGGGCTGGAGCCGTGGCCCAGCGGTTTCGGCGCTTGCCTGGCAAGCACGAGGACCCGGGTTCAAACCCCAGCACCACGTACACAACTAAGCGTTGGAACAACGAAGGCCATGTGAAAAACTAAATAAAGTTGTTTCTCTCTTTCTCTGTCTCTCTCACTGTCCCTCTCTCTTTGAAAAAAAAAAGTTAGGGTTGAGGGACAGTGAGAGAGAGAGAGAGAGAGAGAGAAGTAATCTTTACTTAGCTTTTCATGTGACCTTCGTTCATCCAACACTTTATTGTGTACATGGTGCTGGGGTTTGAACTCACATACTCATCCAAGCCAGGCAAGTGCCATAACCACTGAGCCACCACTCCAGCCCCAGTATCTATCAAGAACACCTTGATGCACAGGTAAGTGTTCGGCACAAGGCTTAGGAGTCCAGATTTCAGGGAAGGACCATCTGAGTGGAAATATCAGAAGCTGTGGGACGTGGGGCTAATTGCTTGACGTCTCTGAGCCTCAGTTTCCTAGCTCCAACCTCGCTGTGTGTCTGGGGGAAGTTGAGGCAGGAAAGTTCCTGCTGCCACCTTGGGCTGACCGCGTCACCAGAATGAAACTTGTGCTGAAGTCAGTTTCGTGGGTGAACACCCTGGGTTGGCAGGGAACACCGTTAGAGAATGTCCTATCTCTGACTTAGGACTTTGCGGATGATGACCTCACAGCCGTGCTGCAGCAGAGACGTCTCTGGAGGAGATCTGGGGCCATGAGCCTGCCCTCCACGCGGGGAGCTGTCTCGGGAAGCACCCGGCTTCCCCTGGGGAGGAAGGAGCCCCAGAGGCTGGATCACGCAGAGAGGGCTGCCAGTGGCCGCGGAAGGGAGGGAGGAGGGAGGCGGCTTCCTTCACTTGCTCACACATCCATCAATATTCAGGCTGAAGGTCCCCACTGACTCAGTCAGGGCAGCTCATTTCACAAACGATCTTGCTAAGGACCCTGGCTGCCGGTCTTCTGGGAACAGTTACCATTTTAAAAGAATGTCAGCAGTCTGATGTGGACCCCTGGGCACCTGAGCAGCTTATCTGGGTGTGGGGATGGGAGACAGCCCCACTCGCCTTGCATCTTACCTGACCAGCGGGGCAGAAAAAGTGGAAGAGATGCACTCCCACCACCTCCCTAGGGGGCTTTCAGTACTGAAGAGGACAGGTAATCGCGGGACAGGTGATCTTACTTCCACTCACCTGAGGAGGGGGTGTTTGATGGCAGGCCCAGGCAGGCAGTTTGGAGGTGGACGGTCCTTCCCATTACCCTCCCACCCATGGCCAACACTCGCACACACACATACACAGGAAGTCCTGGGCTTGCTCCTTCCACGAGCTGGAGATGCAGCAGGCACATCAATGGACCGGTCGCCAGCAATGAATGGGGAAGAGCGCAGCAGGCCACAGGACAGAAGAAAGTCTCTACTGAGCATCTTCTGTGCCTAATGAGGGTGGCTGGCATCGCTCATGCCTGCTGGGTAGCACCCCTGGTCCGGTCCAGCCATTTTGATAAGAAGCCTGAGGCTCCGAGCGGCAACCTGTCTTTCCCTGTAGCAGGTCCGTCTGGCTTCAGAGCTCCCTGCCCACCACTCTGCCACTCCCCAGTCCTCCCCAGGCCTCCAAAAGGGATGCCCATTTCACAGGTGCAGAATCAGAGGTCACGCAAGGCAAAGTTCCTTGAGCTGACCCAGACCACTCCCAGCTCCATCTGACTCCCAGGCCTGGGGACTCCCCTTTCCTTGTGGCTTCCCTTGTGGCTTCCCTTGTGGCTTCCCTTGTGGCTTCACAGGCCCACTGCTGGCTCAGGGGACAGTGCCACAGTGGAGGAAGCCATGGGCCCCTTTCCTCTGCAGCCCCAGGGAATCTCCTACACACCCACCCATAGGGACTGCTGGGGTAGCAAGCGAATCTTCATGCTTCTCTCTTTAAATATGAACGGAAGCTGAGTGGGATGTGCTGGGTGCTGGAGAAATAAAAGAGCAACACAAGTCATTCACATGAGACCTCCGTGTAGGTCTTCATAAAATCCTCGAAGACACAGGACTCGCCACCTTGGAGGCTGGCAAGGTTCACCAAGGAGTGAATGGGCACCTCTCCCCTCCACCTCTGCTCCACGCTGTCCCTCTCACCTCTCTTTTTATCTCTTTCCCCAGCCTCCACCTTCTTTCCCAGCTCTCTGCTTCTCTGTCTCCCCAACCCCAGTTGGTGCACTGCGCCCAGAGGCAATTTATAAAACATGTTTACTGCCAGGTTTTCCGTGAGCTTGGTGCCTTGCCAAACGTTACAGTAATTGGAGGCTGCGTTTAATTACCGATCAATGTAAAGTCAGGACGAGAAGGGCCTGGAAAACGCCTTCCGTCTGGCAGAGAAGGCAAGCACTCCTGCCCTCCGCGGCTCAGCCTGTCACCAGCCAAGGCCTGCGGTAACAGAGACGGTGACGGTGTGGCTTGGAATTGGACACTGGCTACCGGACTCTAGGAAGCAGTTGTGGGGAAAGGGACCAGATTTTGCTATGACCATTCCTCACCTTGCCACTCCGGGATTGTTCACACCTACTTTTTGACAGCAGGATGCTGGGCATTGGGGTCCCTAGGATGGATGAATTCTCCCAGTGCATTAACATGCATTGTCATGAATCCAACACAAGAGAGAGGTGGTGGCCAGACTCCAAGGGCAAGTGCTGGTTCGTAACTTCCAAGGTTAGGTCATGAAAGATGTTCTCTGGGTTTCTTAGAGCATTTGCTCCAGGGGAACCCAGCTGCCGTATCAAGGGACCTCCAGGAGCCCTGTGGAGAGATGCACGTGGGGAGAACTGAAGAGTCACCTTGGGGACTGGATCCTCCAGCCCCAGGTCAGCTTTCTGATGGCTGTAGTCTCATGAGACACCAAACCAGAACCTCCCAGGTAAGCCACACCCAGTTTCTCAACCACAGACACTCTGATGCTAAATGTGTATCGTGTTAAGTCACTAACTTTTAGAGTAACGCTTAGCTGACACAACCTCTGTGGAAACGGATGCATGAGGAAACCGGACAAATAAGAAGCACAAATCAAAGAGGCAGCGGGACGTGATGGCTCACGCCTGTAATCCCAGCAATTCCGGAGGCTGAGGCAGGAGGATTGCAAGTTCAAAGCCAGCCTCAGCAATCTAGTGAGACCATCTCAAAATTAAAAAAAAAATAAGAAGGTCTGGGTATATATAGCTCAGTGGGCAAGCACTCCTGGGTTCAATCCCTAGTACCAAAAGAAAAGAAAGCATTGGGCCATGGAGTCACAAAGTTATATCTATCTATATAATAGCTATCTGGATTGATATTGATATGGATATAGATGTTTAACATAGTGATTTATATATTTTTCATATGATGTAATCACAATAAATGTGAATGAGTTAGATTTGTTAATTAAAAGAACCAGTATTATTTCATTCTTTTCTCACAATAATCCCATGAGATAGGCATTATTATACCCTCTTTACAGATAATGAAGTTGAGGCTTAAAACAGAGAAGAAACTTGTCCAACGTGTCCCAACTCAAGAGTGGTAGGGTTGGGATTCAAACCCAAGCCTTTCTGACTATACAGCCCAAAGATTGTTAACACC
>PVKS010025802.1:0-29392 GCA_004027875.1 Aplodontia rufa | reverse complement strand
TCCCCTGCAAGGTCCTCACTGTCAGCACTCTCAGCACCGGCCCATTGCCCCTGATCCAGCTGAGGCTGCTGTCAGGTCTCCACTATACAGGACTTTCCCCTTCCCGGAAGGAGGCAGCTCTGCCCGGCCACGGTAAGGGTGGGAGTCACGCCCCACTTTCCTAATGAAGGAGTTCTCCACGAGTTATTTGGAATTCTGCACCGGGGCTTTGCCTCTTCCTCACTAATTTAATATTTATTTGATCAGTTACTGATGTCGGTATGGATTCAAAGACATTTTTATTTTTTATTTTTTTAGAAAGAGACAGAGAGAGGGATAAAAGGAGAAGGAGAGAGAGAGAATCAATTTTATTTATTTTTTTTTTTATTTAGGTCTTGTTTCTCTGACACTCAGTTGTGTACGTGGTGCTGGGGTTCGAACTCGGTCCTCGCTCATGCCAGGCAAGTGCTATAACCACTGTGCAACCACTCCAGCCCCTTCACAGACACATCTAATATGATGGATTATAATCCAATACTACTACCCCATTTATTTTGTTGCTCAAAGTTTTTCCAACTTTGGCCCATCTCTTTTGGTTGGATCCTCTGACAAAACCATTTTAATTAATCAATTCACAGAGGAAGGAAGAGGAGAGGGGGAAGGAGGTCACATGTGTGTGGTACACAGGCATGCACACACTTCCGAGCTCAACATCTTGAAAGTAAAGGCGGGAGCCAGGAGAGTGGAGCCTGGCTCTCCCTCACGATGGTCCGTAGGAGGGTAAGGAGTGGGCGGTCTGTCCTGCAGGCCAGCTCCTTGGGGTTGAACCTACTACTTTGGACCCTTCCTAGCTCTCACAGGTCAGAGCTGCCTTCCGGAGCCAGTGGGCAGCTCCCCATGATACCCAGGGATGACAGACAGTGGGCAGGGGCGGCTCCCCTTGGTGTGCCACTTCTCCTTGCAGAGGGGTGTCAGGGTGAGAGGAAGGGACTCAGCAGGTGGTTCCACCTGGGCAAGAGCAGCACCGGCAACACGCAGGCTCTGTAGCCCTGCCTGTGGAGCGCAGAAGAGGACTACGGTCAGACCTGGGGTTCCCTGACAGTCTGAGAAGACACAGTGATGCCCCCCTCTAAAAGTTCTCCCAGTTGGTGCAGAGCAGAGGTGCGGTGTGGTGTCCAGGCCATGTGAAGACCTCCCCAGACGCTGCCCAGTACTGGCTTTCTCCACAGTTGGAGAAAGTTCCTGGAACGAGCCACCACAGCTGTGAGCGGCTTATCTTTGCAGGGGCTTGGACAAAGGCCAACAGTCACCTCACCTGGCCCTGAGCCCTCATCTCACACCTGGGCCCCTGCTGGGACCTCCACCTGCAGGGTGCCCAGCACCCACTGTGCAGGCTTGGACAGGGCTTCTAGAAGATCAGAGCTACAGAGGGGCTGCCTGGGGTGCTGAGAGGGACAAGGACTCAAGTGGTAGAGGGAGGGAAGAGGGCCACAGCAATGTCCACCAACTTGCCAGCAGAGCCCTGTTCCACTGGCTTCCAGAGAGCTGAAGGCCTTCCTGCCCACCGATATCCAGGGATATAGACCCCCTGACATACCACCCTGCGTCCCCTCAGCCTGCCCTTGACTTCCCAGCCTCACAGGGTGCCTGGTGGCCCCAACAGGAGCAAGGCCACACCCATGTGGGAGGCGTAGAAGGCCTCAGATAGCAGCAAATGCCCTTGCGTCTTGGGCTGGGGCTATAGGGGCTGGCCCTACTGCCTCCCCTTCCTGCTGGCTCCTCATCCAGGGCACCCAGCCACCCTGCTATAGGGTGTTGACAAATGAGCGGATGCGGCCTACCTCCTGGGCGGGCAGCTGTGGTCTAAGAGCCCTGCCTGGCAGGAAACCACGCGAAGGAGCAAAGGAGAAGAAAGGAGAGGAGGGGACCACCATGGGGCCTGGGAGGCGAGTCAGGGTTGCCAAATGCCAGATGCTGGTCGCCTGCTTCTTTGTCTTGGTAACAGGTGGGGTAGGCATGAGGGTGGGGGTGGAAGGGCCAGGCCCAGGCCTATACACACACAGACATCCATACACCCATGCACACACCTGCACACACCAGCCCTGCTGCCCAAATCTCCCCCTGCACACTTATCCTGGGGTCCCCCAGTGCCACCCCTGAAATCTGGACAAGAGGCCACTGTGGAAAGTATTGGTCCTCCTGAGGGGCAGTACAGGGCCTAGATGAGCCTAGGTTGGGCCCAGGACCTTGGGTGGCCAGGGCCTGGTGTGGAGGGATGATCCAGGGAAGGGGTGCTGGCTACCTGGCTTCCAGGGCTCTTCCTGGGCTAGGGAGGGGCCAGAAATGCAGAGGCTCTGCAAGTTGATTATGCCAAGCTTCTGGCTCCATGCAATGAGAGCAAATGCAGGTGTTGGGGGGGCTGTCTGGAGAAAAGGCCTTCTGAGATCACCCACAGTGACACCCACAGCTCCCTGCAGCTCAGTCATCTCCTGAGAGGCCAGGAAGCTGGAGGCCAGGGTGGGGACGACCCTGGGGCATCTACATCTGTCCCATCCCTAAGCCTGCCCACCCTCAGCTGCTGGGCCTCTCTCTGGTCACCATGGCGGCTCTCACTCACTGCGGGGACCACTTTGCTGTCATCAGCCGTGCATCCTTGGAGAAGAACCCATTTAAGGCCCTGCACCACTGTGGTAAGTGAGATCAAAGCTTCCAGGCCCCAGGGCCAAAGGGCAGCTGTGGAATGGGGTCCCAGCCCCCAGCCCCCACATTCCAGGGGAGCTGGCTTTGGACAGGAACCAGGGGGCCAGGGGCCAGGAGGGGCCTCCCTGGTGTCCTGGAATGGCTGACCAGGTTTCCCACCCCCACAGGAGTGTGGGGACAATGTGGGTGTGTCTAGTGGTACTGGGGCAGAAGTCCCTGCTGTTGGAGCTCAGTGCACATCAGGGGCTGCCTGGGCTGTTCTTGGGGACTCAGCAGGGCAATGTCGATGTTCAGAGGGCAGAGGACACTGAGGAAGGACCGAGGCCTGTGGGGTGGCCCACTTCCACTGTAGTGAGGCAGCCTGCTTCAGCAAGGGGATGTCCCAGGCCCAAGCACAAGAGGCCAGGAAGTTGGCTTCCCAGTGGGTGAGGGTAGGAGAAACTAAGGCCCATGCCGAGAGCCCAGCAGACCCAGCTACCAGGTCTCCTGCCTCCCAAGGCCCTGAGCCTTCCTAGAGCAGGAAGCCTGGGGCCTGGGTCTGGACTGATAAGGCCACAGCCCTACATGGACACCTGTCACCGGGTATGGAGTGCAGCTTGAAGATAGTCCCTGAAGCAAGGAGGGCAGGATGAGAAGTGAGGACAGGAGCCCTGCCCACCCCTGGCCCCAGCCCCAGCTTGCTCCCATGCCTTGCCCCAGCTTGCTCCCATGCCTTCTCCCAGCCTTGGGAAGAAGAAGGAAACTGGGCAGTTGGAGGCACATCCCTGTCAGAAGGGTAGATGTGGCCACCCCAGGAGTCCAGCACCACCCCAATAACCCCCAAGTTGGATGCAGGCCCGGGGTCCATGACTCGGTCCCACCCGGGAACCCCAACCCTCCTCCTCTCTTTTCCCACCAGTCTTCTACGTGGGCATCAGCCTGGCAGGTCTGCTAAGCCTGGGAGCCACCCTGAGTGCTGTGGCCACCATGAGAGAGGCCCAAGGCCTCCTGGCCATGGTGAGTTTTCTGTGATTCCATATGCCCCAGTCCCAGACCAGGTCACAAGGTGAGGAGGTTGGAAGACCAGGGGACAGCCTCACACTCACCCTGAAATGTCCAAGCAGAAACAGACCTGAGGGGTGCTACACAGCCAGGACTTTCCACAGGCCCGCTTCTCCCGCCCTCATCACACCCAGACCTACAGGAGCCCCGAGAGTCAGAGCTGCCCTTTGACCTTGAAGCTGTCCCCAAAGGCCCTGGGAGGGTCTGGTTCTGTTACCTAGAGGGCTTTGGTGGTCACAGTTTGGATGAATTCTGTTTCCTATTAGGAGGAGACGAGGCAGGGCCAGGGAGATCCCTTTTGCTTGCGCTTGGCCTGTGTGCCACACCTCCCTCCCTCCAGGCTACAGAAGAGTCTCCCTGGCCACAGGATCTTGCAGCTCCTAGATCTGAACCCAGCAGAAGTGGCTCCTTGTTGCTCCCAAATCTGTTCCTCATGTGGGCACCCATCTTGGTGCCCTCCAGTCCTTAATGGTCTTCCAATCCATCTGCCAGCAACTCCTCCCCATGCCCATCTTTCCTGCCCTGCTGGGCCCACGCCTCCCCCACTCACCTGAGCTGAGGAGGTTTCTCCCTGGTGCCTGGGACCCTCACTTGCCCCTCCATTCCAGCCATGAGGCCCCCTTTCCCACCTCCAACCCTCTGCATCTGGAGACCCCTGTCCCTGCATGCCGGCCTCCCCTGCCCCTGCCTGTGAGTGGCTAATGGGGGTAAGAGGCCCTCAGGAGCCTGTGCTGGGGTCTGTGAGGCAGGACCCCCCTGGGACTCCTGGATAACAACCTCCTGGTCCACAGGGCTGGCTGATTCTCAGCCTGGCCCTGGAGTCAGTGCATGCCTGCTGAGGAACCCAGGTCAGCAAAGGTCTCCAAGCACAGGGAAGTCACCTCCTAGAGTTGCTGCAGGGCCTCAGCCTCCAGGGTGTGTCCTACGACAGCAGAGCAGCTCCAGCCTCGCCAGGATTCCCATTCTGGGGACACAGGAGTGGGGCAGGAGCAGTGCTGGCCATAAGTGGGGACTAAAACCCAGGCCTGTGCAGCCTAGTGAGGGGGTCGAGAGGGAAGCCTCAAAAAAGGAGGTGACAGAGCTGGTGGACTGTGCTCCCGGAAAGTGTGTGCTCTGCCAGAAGGATGCCCCAGAGGGAGGGCAAGGCTGGCAGCCCAGTGAGACCAAAAGGTCTGGAGAGCCCTGCATCAGGCTGCAGTGTCAGCCACCAGGGGGCGACATGGATCTGAGCTTGAGACCACAGCACAGGCTGCAGAAGACCACAGGTAGGCCTCAGGCTCTTGTCCCTGCCCCTCACTGGGCCTGGACTGCCAGGTCGTACCCTGGCCTTCCCAACCTCCCCAGCTAATCTAAGGCCAAGGAGATTGGGAGTGCCTGGGGTCTCAATTATGCCTCCCTAGCCAAACTGAGAGCCTGGGCAGACCTTATACTGGTTAGGCCTGCAAGAACAGCCTGACATCCCCAGCCCGAGGCCTGTGCAGGGCTGGGGTCCCACACACACTCCTGAACCCCTGCACCCTCGACCCCAGCCTGGACAGTGAGCCCAGAAGGCCACCACAGGGGTACTGGGAGACCCCTCCAAGACCCTTGCTGCCCTGTGCCTGTGGCTTGCTTCACCCACCTCAGCCGCCCTATGTGTCCTGCCTGGTGTGGCTGCATGTGAAAGCATATGCGAAGGGGGCAGTGAGTGGAGAATTTTTTTCGGATGTGATGGTGACTGGCTGCCCCCCTCCTGCCCCTTCCTGCCCAGCTTCTATAGTCTCTTGCACAGGAAATGGAAGAGTAAGCTGAGCCAGACAGCTCAGCAGGCCACAGCAGCCCAAGGAAGCGATTCAAGTTGTTTATAGATTTGTTTGTTTCATTTAGAAGGAGTGCCTGGCCTGCCTAGCATCCTCTGTACTCTGGACGTCTTGGGGAGGCCTGTACACTGTCCAATACCCTCTCTGCACGGACGGGGGGTGGGAGAGAGGGGGGAGGGAGAGAGAAGTAGGCAGTCGATGCTTTTGCTCCTAAGGAATGAAATGGTTTCTGGAAAATACTGCTCTCCTGAACTGGCTCATGGCCTCCAGCCTGGGAGACAGTGTTGAGCGATGGCTTCCAGATGGAAAAGGCACCTCAGCCAGCCAGCCACTGGGGGGGGGGGTGAGGGCGGGAGAAGAGAAGGAGCAGCAGAAAAGGAAGGAGAAGATGATGAAGAAAAAGAGCAGGGAGAGAAGAGGAAGAGGAGGAAGGGAGAGAAGAAGGAACTTGCAGGCGTCTCTCCCTCCACTGGGTCTCCATCCATCTGGGGTCCCCATGCGCAAGACTCTGGTGCTAGGAGAGCCCCAGGCTGCAGAGGCCCAGGGGAGCAGAGGGCTGAACACGCACATGCGGTGTCCATGCATGGCATGGAGCTGTGTGGACAGAGCCTGGCTCAGCCTCCAGAGCACCAGGCAGAGGTCACTAGATGGAACGGTGGTGGGGAGTGTCTGAAGGGACCCACAGCATGTGGAGGGCTGATGGGCACTGTCAGGAGAGGTCCATAACATCCATCAGCTTCTGCAAAGGGCTCTCAAAAGTCTGGAGCCTGAAAGAAAGGAGGGCACGGTGGGGGAGCTGGTGAACAGGGGGTGCCCCATGCTTCAAGAGCAAGGAAGATGGGCTGAGGGACCTCAAGGACAAGCAGGGGTGTGGAAGAAGTATAGGCAGCTTGCCTGGAGGTAAGGGAGGCCACAATCCCTCTCAGTGTCACCCCCATCCTGTCCCCAGTCCCTTCTACCCAGAAACTGTCTCCCTGTGGTTATAGATTGCGGTCCTGGGGCCAGGTGGCCCTCCCTCATGAGGCATCTTTCTGGAAACAGAACCAAAAAACTTCCTGCCACCCCCTCCATGGGTGGGTGCTGCAAAAAAGGGGACTGCTTCTCCAGAAGAATCCTGGGTGTAAGGAGGCTCCACCTGGCCCTCCCTGGGTACATGTTCTTCCTGAAGCAGCCTGGTGGACAGGGTGCGCCATTGTTCCAGGGATGGCCTGTGATTGACAGGCCCTCTGGAGCCCCAGGGAGAATAAGGGAAAATTTTCCTGAAAGGGCCAGAAAAGTGATAGGAAAGAGACCCTGTGCCCAAGGTCTTCCCACTGTCCACCTTCTCCCCCTTAGGCAGGGAGCATGGGAACATACACTGTAATCCCAGCGACTCTGGAGACTGAGGCAGGAAAAGTGCAAGTGCGAGGCCAACCTCAGCGACTTTGACCCCAGCTCAACATGTGAAATGAACAGGGCCAGGGGTGCAGCTCAGTGGTTGAACGACCCTGGCTTCAATCCCCAATACTGCAAAACAAAAGCCCACACCTCAGCCTAGGGAGGCAGCTTACCTGCTGGAGTGCCCTGCCTGCCCCGCCCAGGCTGCAGGCCCGCCTGCCTGCACAGTGACCAGGTCCCCTTTGTTCCCAGGGCTTCCTGTGCTTCGCCCTGGTGTTCTGCAGCCTGGTGCAGGTGGCCTTCTGGCGATTCCACAACCCCACCCAGGTGAGTGTCTGCCGTCACCCCTAATACAGAGGGCTGGGGTGCTTGCCTGGTGGGTAGAAGGAGCCCACTGGCAGGCACAGGGTTGCCTCCCCTAAGCTAGGGGCAGCAGCTCCCTGGGGAGTAAAGGAGAATGTCTGCCCCTCTCCTGTCCCTCAGCTTACCCTCCTGAGTCCTGGAAAATGCAACTGGGGAGGGAGAGGTCTGAGAAGTTGACTGGAGAGGTGGAATGTTCCAGAAAACACACAGAGTGGACTGGGGATATGGCTGAGTGGAAGAGTGCTTGCCTAGAAAATGCACAAACAGGGACTTGGACCCTGACTCGAACCTGGAGGGCAGGAATGATGCAGCCTTGGGGAGGGGCCCTGGAGGACCAGGGATAGGTAAGTCCTGGCCTCATTAACAGCACAACTGTCCTGTCCTGGACACTGACCTGCCTGGAGGTGGGGCAGGGGCTGACCCCAGTGGCCCAGGGACAGTGTCTAAGGGTATCATGGCTGAAAGACCAGCAGGTTGGAGAAGAGGGACCCCCCACCCACCCACCCCAACTGAGTCCCCAGCAGCAGGGCAGAGGCTGGCTCTTTACAATTGGCCCAATAGGCCAGGAGAGCCCAGGAGCTAAGATGATTCCTGGAGTCCTAGCATCCCCCACATATTAAGTGTCCAGTTACCCAGTGCCCCCTCACACACACACACAATACCTGAGAGGACACGCAGCTCACAGAGTGAAGCTGGGACTGGATATTCACCTTGGAGGCCTCTGAGTGACTGGTCCTAGCTGTAGTTTGCAGCTGGAGGGACCTGCCCTCTGGGGTCACCTGAGCCCACTAAGCGGGGGCAGGCTCCAGGCTCTTTGCCCAGAGGTGTTGCCTCTTCTGTCTTCCCTGCCCAAGGGTCTCACCAAAGTACCCCACCCTGAGACCAGAGAAGACTAAATGCCATTTCCTAAGGTCTTGGATTTGGAAGGGGGTAGAGCCCTGGTCTCGGGGAGGGGGTCCAGCAGTCCCGCTGGGAGAGAAGAGGGCCAGAGCCAGGTTTCCTGTCCACTGAGGGAGGGGTGGTCTGGCCGGTTGGAGGTCTGGGTCACAGCGTGGGTGGCCTGGTTCAAGATAGCTGTCAGGTACCCTGGGCTGGCCTGCAACTCAGAAGCTCTGTGTGTTCACACTCTGAGCCCAGGACTCACATTTCTGCAGTGGAGGGGCTTCTGGGAGCCCACAGGACAGAACCCAGCTGGGGCCTGCTCCCTGGGGGAGAAAGGAGGGCCAAGGTCCGCTTCTTCTCTTCACACTCCCCCTCTCTGTCCCCCACACAAATGGTCCTCATGCAGCTGGTACCCCTGCCTGGCCTGGCTTTCCGTACTCAGGGCTCAGGGACCTACCTCCCTGATGCCAGAGGGTCTGGGACTTCTTTCTGCCCTGACCAGGTGGCCCCATCTACCTCTCCGTGTGGGTTTTGACTTCCTGTGAGTCCATGTGTACGAGCCTAGGCCCAGTGGCCAGGCAGGCAGTCTGGGTGTTGAGCAGTCGGGCAGAATGGGAAAGTCACCAGAACTTCCTGGGCCTCGGTTTCCTCATCTGTGACACGAGTGTGGAGGCTGCTGCCTGAGGGCCGCTCTGGGATGGAAACGAGCCAGCGCAGTGGAGGACTGGTAGACCTTGGTAGATCTGCCTGTGGACCTGTGCCCCTCTCCCTGAGCATGGAGGAGGTGGTGTTTGCTCCAGCAGGAGGCACAGGGGAGCCTGCTGCCTTCTCTCCCTGAGGCCACAGGCTCAGCCTTGGGCATGTTGGTCAGGGTTCTGCCCAAGGTCTAGCGGGTAAGAAAGGCCAGAAGGCCCAGCCATCTGCGCCACTAGGGCTGAGGTGGGCGCTGGGGTCCAGCAGGCCAGTCACCCCATGCCTCACCAGAGACACCCCTAAGATGGATTGAATAAGCAGGGTCAAGAAGACTCAACAGGGTAACCTGCATGTGGCACCTGAGGACAGGAGAAGATGCGGCTCCATGGACACAGACAGGGCCAGGGGTGAGAGTGGGGTACCCTTGCCATGCCCCCTACCCCTGAGGATCCCACTCATGGGGTCCCCAGATGCCACTTCCCAGGACATGTGTAGGCAATTGGAGGCTGGCGGGGACAGCGATGCAGACCTGGCCGCTGTGGGATGAGTAGTATAAGGCCGTCCATCACTCACTGCAGCCTCAGCCACAGCACTGCCACCCTCACTGTCCCCAGAAGTCTGTGGGGAAATGGATTGCCCAGCTCCCTTTCAATAATTCATGCTGGATTGAGCACAGCAGTGTGAGGAGCAGTCTCACAGGCACCCTGAGTCCGGCCCTCCTGGAATGTTCTAGCACAGTGGGCTCAGATCTTGGGGCCAGTTCACAGACTACCTGCAGTGTCCCATGAGATCTCCCACCTGGTCCCAGGTCCCATTGGTGCACCCTGAGCGAGTGGGACAAAAGCCCTGGCAGGCATCCAGGATGAGTGGGTCTTGGGGCTGAGGCCTAGGGGCCAGCCTGGGCACTAGGCCTCAGGCTGCAGCGCGGACAAGCATGCCATCTGGTGAACGAGGGCTCCAGGGGCCCCTGGCCAGCCCCGTTGTGCCACATCCTTGTGGGGAGACTCCCTGGACAACTGCAGATGAGGCCGAGAGCCCCGGCACCTGGCAGGGAGCTCCTGGCCCACCTCTGGGCTTCCCCTGAGAACCACGGACCTTGGGCTGCTACTGAGCCTGGTAACTGGGCCAGCCCTGCAGGAAGAGTCCAGCCTGGCCCTCCAGGGGTCCCGAGGCTAGACTGTGGGCCTGCGACAGGGCTCTGCATCCTGGGTCACAGGGAGAGACACCAGGCAAAGCAGCCCCTCGGCCACCAGAGGTGGCATTACTTCTACTGCCTGGTATAGGGTCCCAGGATCATGTGGGTCCTCCCTGGACCACGATGGGCTGGCAGGAGAAATGAAGTCACTGCATCTGGGATGGAAGACCTGGCCCAGGCCAGCTCCACAAGGCCCCTCACCCTCCCAGGATACAGTGGTGCAACAGAGCTGAGCACCCACGCACACTCCAGGAGACTGAGGCCCAGAGAGGCTCCGGCCCAGGCCTGCAGTGATGAGGCCAGCTTGGCACTAGCGCCCAGGGTGGGGGAGGACAAAGGCAGTGCTTGGGATGACTCACAAGGGACGTCTGACTTTTGTTAACCATCGAAGCAGAGATGAATAAGTGCCAGGAACAGAGTCTGGCACACAACGTCTGTCTGGAACAGAAAGGGATCTGGGCTTGGACATGGCCGGCTGAGCTGTCACTGCCAGCCTGCCCACCTGCCCCATAGTCTGTTGGTGGGGACTGCTGTGCTGACCAGGCCCCAGAGCAATGAGGGCCCAGGGACAGTCACCTTCCTTCCTGCAGGGCAGGCACGAGCACTCAGAGTAGACACTGGTCCTCATTCACCCCCAGCCCCTGAGCTCCCCACAGTGTGTCCCAGCTGTCTGCATGGCATGGGGGGTGGGCACTCAGGGTCTCCAAGGCAGAAGGAGGCATCAGAGGACCTACAGTGGGCCCAGAAACCGGTGACCCCTGGAACAGTCAGGGATGCCTTCCTGGAACAGGTGACTCCAGCTTGCCTCTGAAGGAATACTGGGCATGGCAGAGGCAGGAAAGCCCACTCAGGCCAGTGGGGACAAGGAGGCCTAGTTTAGAAGTGGAGGGAAGGCTGGCCAGCCACTCCACATGCCCACAGCTTCCCTACTCAGCAGCCTGACATGGAGCCAGGCTACCCAGGATTCTGGATTGTTTGGGGAAAGGCCTTCAAGCACCTTTGGGGGCTGAGGTCTTGGGCCCATACCTCTCCTGTGAGTCCTCACTAGCCCATTCATCGCACACGTCCAGGCCACAGCAGCAGGTGGACACTACCCTTGGCCACACTCCCTGGGAGCACAGCTGAGCGGTGCTGCAGCTTCTGCTTTATCCTTCAGCCGTCCTACCCCCGGGAGGGCAGGAGGTCATATAGAAGGCCATTATGGGGAAAGAGGTCCACAAGTCCAGGACCCCTGTGACCAGTGCCCAGGGCCTCTGGCACTCCACCTGGAGGAGGTGGAGGGGAGCGGGACGTTGGGCCCTGCCCGGTCTCCAGGAGCTGTGTGGTAGGCCAGGGCTCCACAGGAGCTGCCCCAGGCCCAAGCCTCCCCATGGTGCTCTTCGTGCAGGTGGAGGATGCTGTGCTGGACACCTATGACCTGGTGTACGAGCAGGCAGTGCGGAGCCCATCCAGCATACGGTGGCAGGAGCTGGCTGCCATCCAGGACACGGTGAGTGGGGCAGGGCCTGTCCCCAACCAGTGCTGCCACAGGCGGTCAGCCTCACAGTGCTCCGCAGAATGGCACTAGACACCCTCCAGAATCAGCTATCCCAGGCCAGGCACTGAGGGCCACCCCACCAGGAGCGGGGCCAGAGCTCCAGTGCTCCTTCCCCTCTGGGAACAGAGCTGCCTACAGAATGCTTGGGCCCAGTGCCCTGTTCAACACGTACGACTTTCTAGACAGTGAGGACGGAGCATTAGAGCACTGGGCGCTCCATCTGCCACAGTGGCATGGCCCCACAGTGAGGGTTGTGGCCCCCAAATTATAGGGGAGACCAGGTCATGCCTCTTCCTCTCCAAGGACAAGCCACCAGGGGCTGTGCCCGAGCCAAAGCAGCTGTGACACCAGCCCCAGCCCTGATGTCTAGAGGTCCCCAGTTCTGCACGACCCACCAAGTTCAAGTGTCCAGTTGTGCCTCAGTTTCGCCCACCTCCCTGCATCTCTTACAGTTCCTGTGCTGTGGGAAGAGATCCCCTTTCCGACGTCTGGGGAGCAGAGAAGCTGACATGTGTCAGGGCCAGGAGGCACCAAGAGAGGTAAGGAGGAGGCGGCACACACCTGGCCAGGCAGGATGAGGGTCCAGGCCTCCTTGAAATGCACCCTGAGGTCCAAGGACATGCTGGCGCCCATGGCCTCCTGCATACCTACAGGGCCTTCGTGGAAGGGCCCAGGGACACTTCCCATGAGGTGGGAGGCTGCAGGGAGGGGCTACAGTGCATGAAGCTCTCAGCGGCCAGCTTGACCTTGGCCTGGGCCCAGGTCCCTTTTGTAAGCTGGACACTGGGCACAGGCTCCACTCACTCCTTCACTCCTTCATGCAGCTTCCAGCTTGGGGCTTCCCATGGCCAGGTGGAACCTGCCCTCAGAAACCTCCAGAAGCGTACAGAAAAGGCCTCTGTGCCACAACCCAGAGAGGGTGGTCAGTTTGGGCTGGGGTGAGCAGTGGAAAGGGCATTCCACCAGCAGCTGAGGCTGGAGCAGCAGCCCTGGCCAGGGACAGGGCCCCCTCCCTTTGCCTGCTGCCCCGCCCCTCTGGTCCTGGAAACAGGCCAGCCCTATCTTGGTGAATGTGCCTGGCGACCCTCCAAGAAACACAGGAGGCTGGGAAATGGCTTGAGGCCCAGCAGGAGCCATCCATAGAGGCCCCCACCCCAGGGCCAGTGGGGCCCGTGTGCTGGGAGGGACTGAGTTGTGGAGTCCACCCTCACCCCAAGGACAGTCTACAGGTCCCACTGCAGAACAGCATTCAGGACCTGGTTGTAAAGACCCCCGCGGGGAGCAGGGCCTAGCACAAGCCAGCTGGGGTGGGCCAAGAGGAGGGCCTGCTGGCAGGAGGTCGGAGTAACACCCTGGGTGGCTCCCTGGGTCCCTTATCTCTCCGGGGATTGGTATCTCAGAATCAGTGACAAGTCAGAGCACAGAGAGAGCAGCAAGGGGCTTTTATTCTTGGCCAGGAAGAGGTGAAGCAGGAGACAAAACTCGCAGATCAGCTTCTGGCCCTCGTGGGCCAGGGTTGTAGAGTTGGGGTTATAGAAGGGAGTGGGGGCCCATGCTGAGGGCTAAGTGTTCCTGTCCTTTATTGTGGTGAAGTCACAGGCTGCCTGGGTCACTCTGGCCACCTCCTTAGAGCCAACAAGTCTTGGCCAGCCCACCTGAAGGGAACTTCTGGCCTCCTGGCACCCAGATCTCAAAGCCAGGCAAGATCAAGGCAGGCAAATGCCACCCTGGAGTGGCTCAGAGATAAACCCTCACCCTCATCTCTCTGGAGAGAACCTATGTGGCTGCTGTGCCCTGGGTGGCATTGGAAGCCCAGATGGAGCCAGGACAAGGACAGCCTGAGAAAGCCCACTGGACACAGAGGGGCTGTTGTGCTGCCCTTGGCTGCCTGCAGGAGACCCAGGCAGTTCCTGGGTCCAGGCACAATGACTACTTGGTCCCCGCAGGGACCAGCGCCATGCTCCTTCGTTTCACCTGCCCGTGATGCCTCATCTAGAGCTCTGGGTGGTCCTCCCTGGGACGTGCTGTACCCCAACGTCCCACAGCCCCAGCACTGGCCAGGGAGGGTCCTGCAGCTCTGTAGCTCCCCTGAGGCTGCTCACTGGGTGGGAAGATGTGACTCGAGTGGGTGCCATGAGTGCTGCGTCCTGCCTAGGACTGTCTGCAGGGCATCCGGAGCTTCCTGAAGACACACCAGAACATTGTGTCCACGCTGACCAGCACTGGCCTGGCCCTCACGGTACCCACACCCTCGCTTAAGACCCCCCAGCCCTTCCCCTTGCCCTGCCTAACCCCACCCAGGAAAGGGCAGGGTGTGGCGGCCTCCAGCTTACAGCCCCAGCCAGGGTTTCAGTGCCTGCAGAACAGGGAGGAGACAGCCACTGACCCAGGGAGGTAGCCTGGGGGTGACATGTCTGCCTTGCCCCATCTCCAAAACACCCGGGCCCCTTTCCAGAAGCTCCCCAGGGAGCTGGGTGCCTCTGCTAACCCTGGGGCCTGACTCCTCCCTACTCAGGTGTACGCCATGCTGCTCAGCTCCTTCCTCTGGTTTGCCATCCGCTCCGGCTGCGGCCTGGACCGCAGAGGCAAATACACCCCGACTGCACGGTAGGCCCCCAGCACCCGCCCGATGCCCTCTCCCTCAAGGGTCTTGCGCCCTGCAGGAGGCCCGAGGGTGTCTGCCTCTGCCGTGCTGGGCAGGACCCTTGGACCAAGAGCTGTACCTGGTTCATCCATGTGGGGATGGCCAGCCACACTGCACAGGGAAGACCAACACCACTCCAAACCCTACCTCCAGTCCCACTAAAACCTGGCCTCGCACCTGCCACTCACTGGCACCAGCACCAAGAGGTATATGCTGCCAGAGTCCCTGGGTTGCAGCCCCCAGTCCAGATCTCTACTCAAAGCTCCCCATGTGTAGGAGCAGGGAGGACCCACGCGCAGCAGCCAGGAAACCCCTCCTGCTCCCAGGGAGCTCAGCCACCCCAGCCTGGCAGCTGCAGTGACCCATCAGCTGCAGGCTGCTCATCCAGGCCCCTCCCTGCCTGGGATCCTGCTTAGCGCCTGTGTGCTCTCAGCCTCTTGTCCCCTCCAGAGCATTCTGGACAGACCCACAGCCCACCTAGAATGTGCTGTAACAACCTCAGTTCTGCTCTAGAATGTTCTACAGCAGTCTCACAGCCCCCTCTCTAGAATGTTCTACCATATCTTCAGAGTCCCCACCAGAACATTCTATGGCAGCCTCACGGTCCCCTCCAGGACATTCTATGGCAGCCTCACGGTCCCCTCTAGAACATTCTAGGATGGCCTCCCCATTCCCCCTGCTTTTCAGAGCCTGTGGCTGCCAGCCCCAGGAGCCCAGCCGCTTCACATGCTCTCAGGGTGGATCTGCACCTCCAGTACCCCTCTGCAGCAGAGGTTCTTGCTGGCCATCGGGGTCCAAGAGGACTCGGGGATGACCCCCAGCTGCTCCAGGTTGACCATCCCATTTGCCCCCATCTTGCCATCTGTCTGCCCATGGAAGTGAAGTCACCGGCCACAGGGCTCCCAGGATCCTTAGGGGAGATGAGCTTCATGCTTCACATGGTGGGAGGGGAAGGGGAGAAGACTCGGCCAGATAGACGGAGCCACAGGCAATTCTGCAAGTCTGCAGAACGGGGTGGGGTGTGTAGAGGAAGCAGGGCCAGGGCAAGCTGGAACATCGGTCATGACACTGCCCTGGGGTGCCACTGCTGCTCAGGCCTAGGGCAGAGCCCCGACTCCAGGAGTCTCGATGGGCGAGGTCTGGACACCTTTCCCAAAGGAAAGCAGCAGGTGGTGAAACGGGAAGGCTTTCTGAGGGTGGCTCTGGGAAGCAGACCTGAGGGCTGTCCTCGGGTGCTGACCATGGCCTGGAGACCACATGGGTTTCCCAAAATTGTTGATCCCATCAGATCGTAACCCAGTTGTTTTTCTGGGCCTCCTCACAGAGTCTCATTGCTGCTATGGGAGTAATGTCCATTTGCTCGTTAGGACGCCTATCAGACCTGTGACCCTGGAATTTAGGACAAACTGAGGGAAAGAGCAACTCACAAAATGGCAGTTCAGAGAGAGCTGAGAAGCGGCGCTGGGAATGGGACCCTCCTCCACATCAGGGAACTTCCCCATGCTCACCCCTGCTCTAACAGTGCAGGCACGCAGCTCACGGTCCTGGGGTTGAGGGCCCAGGCGGGCTGGGTAGGTTCTCCACTCAGGGTCCCACGTGCCTCATCCAGAGGCTGCTGGGAGATCCCCTTCCGGGACCACTCTGGCTGCTGGAGAATCCAGCTTCTGGGGGTTGTAGGCCTGAAAGCCCTTGCTCTTTGCTGGCTGCCAATGCAGTCACTTTCTGCTCCATGAGGTACTGCATACCTCCTCCTGCATCCACCATCACTCAGCCGGGTGAGGCTTCCTCAAGGTTCAGAGTCTCTGACTTCTACCATGGGACTTCAGGGTCCCATAAAGAGTTGAGGCCACCTGCTATATCTCCCTAACTGAAAGAGAAGCTTTCCTTCAAAACTGATGAACACACATAACATGGGATCCCCTCTTACCTCCTCTCATGTGCATGCCCACTGCTGAGCAGCTGCCCCCACCTCCAGAGCTATCCCTTTTCCCCACACTGAAGCTCTGTCCCCAAAATGCTGACCCCCAGCCCTCCCCAGCCACTGGCACCCACCACGCCTTCTGTCCCTACAGATCTTGTGACTCCAGGGACCTCACTAGGCACAATGTCCTCCAGCTCCACCTGCGGGCTGCACGTCAGGACACCTGAAGGAGAAATCTCATGACGTTTACTGTGACATCATGGTCATGTGCTCCAAAGGATTTGCCACAAGCGAGCTGGGCCATTAACACTGCCCAGACACGTCTGTGTCTTCCCGCGATCCAGACGTGTTGACGCTTACTGACAATAAATGCACAAGCTGCACACTTTGATTCACCTAACACCCATGTCCACTTGGTGGCAGACCACGGCAGTCACGACTGCCATTCAGTCTGAAGTATGGACGGCTCCATCGCTCCATCACAGATGGCCCTTTAACCCTGACCCGAGGGGTACAGAGCTAAGGAAGGGTAACTGTGCCATGGGGTTGACATAGGGTGGTCAGGGAAAGGTTGGGTGGGATCCATTCACAGAGCCCAGCCTGAAGCCCAGGGACAGATTCCAGCCTGGGGTGCTGCAGCCGCTCACCAGGCCTGAGCCTCATAAGTCATCTCCCCAGCTGGAACAGGTGACAGGTGGCATGCTGGGTCCCCTGGGTGTCTGGCAGCTCACAGGCAGTCTCCCAGATTCGGGCCTGACAGACTCTGTCCCTGTGGGCTATGATCTCGTCCTGCGGGCTCAAGGTGGTCATTTTCCTTAGCACAACAAGCGTAAGCCTCACGGCTGCCACGAGACTAAAATCTTTTCCTTCACTGCTGTGTGTCGATTGTCTGATGGTCTCCAGCTGCCCAGAGTTACCAAGTCATTCTGCCTCAGCACTGGCACCTGGAATGGAGAAGCTAGGGCCAAGTGCTGCTCTATGAATCGGAGCAACCTGCAGCTGGACACTCCGCTCTGTGCCAAGGGGAGTGACCCAGGGCTGAGCACTCCACTGTGTGCCACGGGCAGTGACCCAGGGCTTAGCGCTCCACTGTGTGCCACGGGCAGTGACCCAGGGCTGGGCACTCCGCTCTGTGCCACAAGCAGTGACCCAGGGCTGAGCACTCCGCTCTGTGCCACAAGCAGTGACCCAGGGCTGAGCACTCCACTCTGTGCCACGGGCAGTGACTGGGGCTGGGCACTCCGCTGTGTGCCACAAGCAGTGACCCAGGGCTGGGCACTCTGCTCTGTGTCATGGGGAGTGACTGGGGCTGGGCCCCCTGCTCTGTGCCACGGGCAGTGACTGGGGCTGGGCACTCTGCTGTGTGCCACAAAGCAGTGACTCGGGGCTGGGCCCCCTGCTCTGTGCCCCAGGCAGTGACTCGGGGCTGGTCACTCTGCTGTGTGCCACAAGTAGTGACCCAGGACTGGGCCCCCTGCTCTGTGCCATGGGCAGTGATGGGCTGGGCACTCCGCTATGTGCCACAAGCAGTGACCCAGGGCTGGGCACTCTGCTCTGTTCCATGGGGAGTGACTGGGGCTGTGCCCCCTGCTCTGTACCACGGGCAGTGACTGGGGCTGGGCAGTGACCTCTGCTCTGTGCCCCGGGCAATGACTCGGGGCTGGTCACTCTGCTTCCACAGGATTAGGCAGGACATGGGGCAAGGGGTGGTGATTTGGAAATCCGCCCCCACAGCCACTGTCACTGGACACTAGACCACCTGTGTTTTGGATTGTCTCTGAACACTTGCACAACTCACTGGAACTCCTGGGTCCGGGGGCACCGAGGAGAGCACCTTCCTGTGAATGCCTGCATCTCTGCCTCGCACACCTCCCCTTCCCCAGGAGCCCACAGGGCTGGGTGCTGCTCACTTGCAGGTGCCACCAGGTGGGGACTTGCCTTCTCCGTGTCCCTTCCAGCTCTCCCTTCCTGAGGACCTGAGCTCTAGGGATCCTGGCTGCCATGGCCTTCCACCAGCTTTCCCCAGGTGTGCAGGGGTGAGAGCTGGGCCTACCTAAGCTACCTACGGTGAGCAGCAGCAACCCTGCTTCCTTTCGGTGGGACCCTTCGCCATCACCATGCCCCTCTTACCTCAGTGCCACTTGGGGAGACAGCTGTCTTGTTCTCTGAGCAAAGCTTTCTTTTGTTGACTACAAAGCTCTCCAAACTGCGAGCGATAAGGCCCAAAGGGCTAAGAGGTCAGCCTTCCTTAGCCACAGCCATGAATGCGGCCCCACTTCCACCCCTCGAACACCTACACCCACTGGTGCTGGTGCCAGGTGCGGAGACACCCCATGCAGTCCGGAGGTGGCATCCTCCAGCAGAGGTCCTGAGAAGCTGGTGGCCAGCCCATGGGGTTTTCTCCTTCAAGACCAGGGGCAACAGCAGCCCCTTTCCCTGCACCAGCTCCCAGGGTCTCCTGCCTTTGGCTATAAGGTCAGTTTCTCATCTGGAAACAATGACACATGGAGCTACGGTTTGGCTGTGCCTTGAGTGTCCCCCAAAGGCTGCATGAGTTGGAGTTTCGGCCCCACTGTGAGCGGTCAAGAGGGGGTTGTCCAGAGGAGGGCCTTCGGCAGGTGACTGGGATCACACAGGTTGTCAAGGGGGCCCCACGATTGGATCTGGAGGCGTTATAAGAAGAGGGACACCAAAGATGGAAACCCGTGTCCCCTCTGTCCTGCCACGTGATGCCCTGCACCATCTCGGGACTCTGCCAGCAAGGAGGCCAATGCCAGGCGCAGCCCCTTGACCTTGCACCTCCAGAACCACAGGCCCAAATAAACCTCTTTTCTTCAAAAGTGCCCTGCCTCAGGCTCCACATTACAGCAAAGACACGTGGACCACGTGAATTTGGCACCAAGAGCTGGTCTTCGCCGTAACTGCACCTGAACACGTGGGAGCAGCTTAGGAGCCGGATAGCTGGCAGAGGATGGGGGCTTGGGAGGAGAGGGCTAGGAAAGCCTAGAATACTGTAAGTGGAGCATCACAGGCGATTCTTCGAGGTACTTGGACGACGAGGAGACAAGAAAGCGCCGAGACATCTTAGACACTAGAGGCTTTTAGAAGTAAGGGCCATCGATGTATCACGCCATGAGGATTCAGGGGACAATGAGGATTCCACTGGACATGGGACTAAAAGTCACCCTTGTTCCCCTGAGGCAAAGAACAGGGATACACTGCACCCGTGCCCTGGGACCATATGGGAGGCCACACCCATGCCCTGGGACCCTGTGGGAGGCCGAACTCAAGAATGATGGACGAGCTGATTTGGTGAGAGAAATGTTAAAATGACAAAACATTCAGGGGGTGGCAGGGGGATAACTGGCCACTTTCAGTCAGATGTGCAGGGAGACCCCAAGGCACAAGGAAACAAAGGTCTGGAAAGTCCACAGCCCATCAGGGCACAGCACAGAAACTGCCTGCTAAGGCACGTAGGGGATCAAGGGTGACAGCATCAGGACTGGGAAATGCCCTGGGGCATCTCAGAAACCGTGCTGGAGGACTCTGCTCGGGGTGTTCCACCCCATGTACCTTGAGTGCTTGGCCCTGGGCATGCAGGCAGCGGCCGTGAGGGGCGCTCTGGGTGGGATGTGTCCTTGTCTGCCGCCCGGCAGCGTTGAGCCACTGGATTCCAGCTTCCCACGCCTCTGCTAGCCAGGTCTGTTCCCTGTTCTGTGCCTGCGGCTCTGGCCCGATGTTGGATGGGCCCTTCGCCTTTTCTCGCTGACTCGCAGGGGTGTCACGTGTTACTGGGTAGAGATTGTGCTTGCGGTCTCCAGTCCGTGGCTCTGCTTTCACACTCTCCATGGAGACTTCTGGTAAACAAATGGTTTTGGGGTTTTGAGGGTTTTTTTCTTCATTTTTATGAAATTGTAACACAGAAACGCAGCAGAAGGAATAATACCGTGAACGTGGGATCACTGTGATGGCTAATTCTGTGTCACAGTGCCCTGTTGTTGTTCAAACACCAGTCCAGATGTTGCCTCGGGGGTGTTCTTCAGCGTGATGAACATTTAAAATTAGCAGACTTGGGCCAGGCGTAGTGGTGCACACCTATAACCCCAGCAACTCAGGAAGTTGAAGCAGGAGGATTGCAAGTTCAAGACCAGCCTCAGCAACTTAGCAAGGTCCTGTCTCAAAATAAAAAAAATAAAATGAACTGGAGGTCTGGCTCAGTGGTAAAGCACCCCTGAGTTCAATCCCCAGTACCAAATAAAGAAAATCAAATAAAATGAGTGAACTTGGAGTAGAGCTGGTCACCCCCACAAGGTGGGGCCTCATGCAATCAGTCCAAGCTTTAAGAGGAGGCTTGCAGAGAAGAAGGAATTTGGCCACAGGTCTGAGACTCAGAAACCCTGCCTGAGTTTCTAGTCTGCCTGACTCAGAGTTCAGGTTCTCCACACTCAGGTGAGCCAAGTCCTTCAAATAAGTCTGCGTGTCTAGAAGCACGCACGAGGTGCATGTGTACCGTGTGTGTTTATTACATAGGTCTATCGGCTCTGCTTCTCTGGAGAACCCTGGGGCTCCCAGCAGCCCCATTAACACAATGGCAGGCAATGCCCTGTTTCTGCCCCATACCTTTCCACCCCATACCTTTGCGTGTTTCTTAAAGTAAGTGCTATGGAATGTTTGTAATTAAAGTAAATCACAAACACCATGGTACTTCAAGCATTGATAAATAATTCAGGAAATGCAGCCTTCATCTCCAAAACTGCAGGCTATTCTCCAACAAAACCACAATCCATTGCCACAGCTAGCTAAGTGACCAGGAAATCCCTGATGGCATAGGAAACAGCCCACAGTCAGTTTGCCCATGTCCCCAAAGGTTCTCAAAGAGGGCTCATACAAGCCAAGACCCAAGCTGAGACTCGACCGAGCCACACTCTGGGTGTGTCCCCTGGCCTTTAATGTGCAGTGTTTCCTCACCGTCACACCCCAGCCTCAAACTTGCTGCAGGGACCTGGCTCAGCTGCCGGGGCACCAGGCTTTGGACACCGTGTTCTGGGACTGCCATCCTCCACTCTTCCTTTTACCTGTCATGGGGGTCGGAGCTACAGATGCAGCAGATGGTGCAAGAGTCCCCTATGAGTCTGCATGCTCCTACAGCCCACACCAAGGCTCATGGCACCTGCTTGTCCTTCGTCTGTGGAGCTAAGGTCACCCAGAGAGAGCTAGATATTTGCATTGCTGTGGTTTGACAGTGCTTGTGTCTCTGGCCCCAGAAATTCATGCTGAAGCTTAACCGTTAGCAGGTGGGGTGCTGGGGAGATGATCACGTCACAAGGGCCCCACCTTGCGCACGGGACTCGCAGTGTGGAAGAGGCCTCAGGCAACGCTTGCTCAGTTCCAGGAAGTGGTCTCTTCTTTGCAACCAGCCACCCATCTGTGGGATCATGCTGGCTCTGGCTCCCAGGGGCCATTCTCTATGGGAGCCTCTGCCCATGGTCCCTCCCTGCATCCCCCCTCACTAGGTGTTGCCTGTTGGCATGCTTCACTGAGTAGCATATAATATAGCCCCCAAGGACCTCCTCCTGGCCTCACAGCCTCGTTCCAGCCCCTGCTCCAGAGTGTGGGCTGGTCCTAGCCAGGCTTCTAGCAAATGAATGAAGGCAGGGGACGGGAGGTCACCTCGCACTCCTGGTGCCATTTGCACACTCTCTCACTCACTGTATGGAGAGTGGCCCTCTCCAGGGTCCAGCCAACAGCCAGCAAGAAACTGAGGCCCAGCAACCCCCAAGGAGCCAGACCCTGCCCTCGGCTGCCAAGAGAGTGAGGAAGCAGGTCCCCAGTGGAGGCTGCGGCCCCCAGCCTCGGGGGAGACCCTGAGCCAGAGGACCCTACGCTGAACCCAGCTTGGGTTTCTGCCCCAGAGAAACTGCAAGGCCATGGTGCTGATGGTTCTATTTGTTTCTAATGCAGCACTGCTTATTTCTGGCATTACATACATCACATTTTGAGAAAATTCCTGAAGTCAAAACATGCTTTTAAAAGCTATAGTTTTTAGCAATATATCAATCAAAATTTTTAAAAATTTGGTACCAATATTTAACTGTGCTGAGAATACCATTTATAAATCCCCAAATATAACTATATCCCAACGTAAAAAGAAGTCAGGGAATCAAACTGTATTTACTCTCAACTTGACCGTTAAAACCAGCCACGGGAATGAGACGCAATGCCAGGCCAATGGCCGGGGCTGAAAGCAGAATCCACGCGACAGTTGGGTGCTCTAAGCCTCTCTCTTTGCCCTCTCAATTTCCTGGCTGGCTCTGCCCGGTACTTAGTACCAAGAGGGTCTCTTACTCCTTTTGTGCACTTACACTTGGCAATGCTCTGACCTCCTGGGCGCTTTCTAATCGCATGGCCTGCACTTTTTCTAACACTGTCTTAACAATTATAGCTTCACAAGAAATTGCGTAGAAATGCACAGGACGGCCCCTGGTCCCCCCAGCACTGCACCCCCAAGCTGGCATCCTGCGTAACCACGGCCCTGGGTGCTGACCCAGGCTTCACCAGCTGCCCCTGTTCTTATCTGCACACGTGTGCGTGTGACACCACTCATGTGACTTCACATGGCCACCACCACAGAGCTCCATCGCTGCTCCCTCCTCTGCCACCCACATCCACCCACTCCCTGGCAGTCCGCACCCTGACAGCCACTGATCTGCTCTCTCTCCACTTCATCATTTCAAGAGTGCTGCATGACGTGGCCACACAGAACCCACATGCTAGGCCACCTCTGTCACTTGGCACTGTTCCCCTGAGGTCTGATCACACTGCTGTGGCATCCAAGCTTCGTTCTTTGTTACTGCTGATTGTGAACAGCCCTTGAGGTGCTGGCCGCAATTTGTTTAATCATTCTTTTTTATTGGAACTGGGGATTGAACCCAGGGGCACTTAACCACTGAGCCACATCCCAAGCCCTTTAAAAAAAAACATCAAAAAAAAAAAGGTTTTATTTTTTAGGGCAGGGTCTCACAAGTGGCCTCAGCCTCCCGAGTCACTGGGGTGACAGGAGTGTGCCCCTGGGCCCAGCCTAACCATCCACTTTTTAAGGCACCTTTTTGTTGACCCCAGCTTGGGGCTGTTATAGAGGGCCACAGTGACTACCGCACTCAGTCCTCTGAGTGGACACATATCTTCATTTCTTTTGGACAAATGCCCGAGACTGTAATTCTGGCTCCTTGGGCGGCTGCCATTGTGCGTAGCATTCCTGTCTGCCCTCTTGCCGAGTGTCTGTCCTGGGCTTTTAATTCCCCCCATTGCTTTTGCTTTTTGATCTAATTTGTCAGATGGCTCGTTTTATTAATCTTTTCAAGGAAGCTTTTGGCACTCTCCCCAGCATCTCCCCAGCATCTCCCCACCGTGTCGTGAATTTCTGTTCTTGTCTTTGTGATTTCCTTCCTTCTGCACTATTTGTGATGATCTGTTGTCCTTATTCCAGCCTCTATGGTGAGTCGCTCAGCTCAAGAACTTCCAGCCTTCCAACTGACTGAGTACCTAGACCACAGGTCTACTCCCAACTCTACTGGGCATAGACTTCCAACTTTGAAATTTCTGCTGTGGTTTCTTCTTTGGCTCATAAATAAGCATTCTGGATCATCTCGTTACTGACTTATGGCTTAACCCTGCTGAATGAGCGACTCTGACTTGACCTTGGTTGAGGCTGTCTCCTGGTGGGGTTGGGGAACAGGCCTCCAGGGCACTGGGTGGAGTATAGCCCCGCCCTGGCTCCTTAGAACGCCCCGGGGAGCCTGGCCCAGGCCTCCTGTGCTGGGCCTGTCCTGACCATGTGGGGACAAGAGCCCCGCACGGCCTACTGCTAGGGTCAGCCAGGGACACTCTCAGCCACAGCAGGCGCAGACCTGCTCCTGAGCACGGGTGCTATTAGGAGCCATCATAATCCTGCCAGCTGTCTCTCATCTCAGGACTGCCTTCCAATGTCCAGTGAGACTGGCCACAGGCTCCCAGATGCCCTTGGGGCTCACCCCATGATGCACAGTGAGAGATTCTAGTAGGTTCTCTAGAGGCTGTAGCCAGGCCTGGCCCAGAGGTTCCTCTTAGCACCTGAGCTGAGAAGGTTGCTGGGAACCTTCTTTCTCCAGTCGGGGCTGTGCTGGCCACTTGGGCTCAGCTGTAAGGGATTCCCAAGAGGTGGACGTGCCGGAGCCCAATGGGCTGCAGTGCCCTTTGTAAGCTGGGGTTGGCCTCATTCTTGCTCATTCACCTGCACATAGGCACTGAACACGCCTCTCTGTGCAGCAACACACATCACTAATTATTTATTATCTGTCTACTTAGTTATTTATCAGGTACTGGGGATTGAACCCATGGGTGCTTAACCACTTAGCCACACCCCCAGCCCATTTTAGTTTTTATTTTGAGACAGAGTTGCCCAGGCTGGCCTTAAACTTGCAATCCTCCTGCCTCAGCCTCCAAAGTTGCAGGGATTGGAGGTGTGGCCACCATGCCTGGCACACTTTACTGTTTTACACAGAATGGACAGGGGAGGCCAGCTGAGGCCAGTGATGCCCCTGTAGCCTTATCTCTGAGCTCCCCGTCTCCCAGTCTCTGGTGCCTGGAAGGCTCTAGCACCAGCCGGTGGTGACCAGCCACTTGGCGCAGCCCATTCCCAGCGCTGCAAGTCACTGGGAGGGGGTGATCCTGGCTGTGGGGCTTCTCACTCTGGAGGCCAGGGTGAGCCTCAGGCCACTCCACAGATGCTCTCTGTTGGGCTCTGCCCTGCTCTGCGCCACGGCAGATGCTCTCCGTGACTCCCCGAAATGCATCCGGCAGCCTCCCAGAAGGTGCCAGGTGACCTGTGAGGGCGAATGGTACCTCAGCCATCCCCCAGTCAGGGTTGGCCCAGGAGCTCCCCTTCCTTTGCCCTCCCACCCCTGCCCACTCCTTTGGCTGAAGAACAGCCTTACTCAGTGTGGGCTGCCAGCCCTTTCCTGAGACCCCTGACCCAGAGGGCCTTGCTGACACCCTTCCCAACACAGCGTCCTTGGACCCTAAGACCCCTCTCAGCCTGCAGCCTCACAGTCTCCCTCCCACAGAACGCCTGGGGCTACGCTGCCCGGAAGATAAGCTTTGGGGAGCTCCCCCGTCCTGCTCCGGGCGGCCCTGCATAAGCCGCCCTCCTTCCCACCCACGCTGCTGTCCAGAGGGCTGGAACTCAGCCAGCGGGCAGCCTGGACATCTGAGCCCAGGAACAGGAGACTTCAGCTCCTCGGGTGCACAAGAGGATGAGGGATGGGCCTGAGTCTCCCAAGGGGATGGGGGCAATCACAGCAAGGGAGGCCTCCCAGCTCCACTGGGCCTAGGTGGGCCCAGGCGGCAGCCCCTGCCCAAGAGGGTGGTGTCTGGAAACAAGATCCTGGGCACACAGGAAGGGCTCAGTCCCACACTGCACAGAGGGAATGTGGGGGCTTATCCTCCTCGGCTGCCCCCTGGCACTAGCTCCCTGCACATCTCCAAGCCACTGGGAACTGGCAAGGCTTGGCCAACGGCCCATGAGGCTGAGGAGCCCTGGGAGCCGTGCAGACCCCACCTCGCCCACTGGCAGCTGCAGGGCTCCATGCCCTTCCCAGGGGGACAATTCACTTCCAGATCAGAAGGATCCAAATTCCTAAATGGCAAAGGAGGGGCTGGGTGGGGCGGGTGTTCAGTGGCAGCCGGAGAGCAGCTGCCCGGAGGGTTAGGAATAAACAGACCCTGGGGAGCCACCCAGCTGCTGCCTCTGTCCCAGGGTAGAGGCCCAAGCAAAGCTCACGCTGGGGCCCCACGAGGGTCCCCCAGGGCCTGTGTGGTGCCAGAGCCCAGGGCACCTCGCACACCTCTGCCTGTAGCCGGGCCTGGGGTCCCTTCAGAGCCTCCTACATGGGTGGGACCCCTGAGCTTTCCCAGGGTCAGGCCGGATCCCACACTCGAGCTGCTGCCAGGAGCACTAGTTCCAACAGCCACCGCCTGTCCAGTAACGGGCAGGGATAGAAGCCACCAGGTGCTGGAGAAGGGAGTCCAGCCCTCCTGGGTGGACAATCCAAGCTGAGGTCCTACAGGGAAGGGGGAGGCAGAAGTACGTGTGCCCACGGGTGTGAGTGTGCTTTCATGTATGAACAATGTGAGTTGGCAGGGAGGCACCTTCCAAGCAGAGCATACTCAGTGTCTAGACTTTTGGGGTGTCCCTGTGTCAGGAACAACAAGGTTGTCGGTGGAAGTCACTGACATCATTCAGGAATGGAAATGGGCAAGGGCAGCATGGCTCATGCCTTGCAACTTGGGAGGCTGAGGCAGGAGGCTGCAAGTTTGAGGCCAGCCTCAGCATTTCCAGCCTCAGTAACTTAGTGAGACCTTGTCTCAAAATAATAAATAGTACGGGCTGGGGATGTGGCTCAGTGGTTAAACACCCCTGGGTTCAATCCCCAGTCTAAAAAGAAGGAAAGAAGGAAGCAAGGAAGGAAGGAAGGAAAAACAAAGGAAAGGGGAAGAGGGAAAGGGAAGAGAAGGAAAAGAAAAAAAGAGAGGAGAGGAGGGGAGAAGAAAGGAGGGGAGGGGAGGACCAGGTGGATGGATGGGGTCATGTGGAGCCTCAGGGAAGGGGCAGCACGAGCAAGGACTGAGACAGTACGGCCCCATGTCCTCTTTCCAGCGACAATGGCCTCATGGCCAATGAAGTGCAGGGCAGAGTGACCCAAGCCATGCCCAGACGGACAGAAGCAGCTTGGCAGAGCATGGGGTGCAGTGTACGTGCCAACCTTCAGCACTGCTTCTGGGTGTCTGTGAGGGTGTTCTGGATGACATCAATTGAGCCGAGCCAGAGGATGGGGTGAAGCAGGTGGCCTTCCTCATGCAGCGGCCTGTCAGAGACTTTTTTTTCTTTTCTTTTCTTTCTTTTTTTTTTTTTTTTTTTTTTTTGTACCAGGGATTTATTGAACCCAGAGTCTTAACCATTGAGCCATATCCCCAGGCCTTTTTATTTTTTATTTTGAGACATGGTTTCACTAAGTTGCTTAAGGACTCGCTAAGTTGCTGAGGCTGGCCTTGAACTTGTGATCCTCCTGCCTCAGCCTCCTGAACTGCTGGGATTATAGGTGTGTGGCACTGCACCCAGCCTGTGCCAGTCTTTGAGACCTCAGGAGAACCACAAGGAGAAGGAGGAATTTGCTTGCTTTTTCCTGCCTCGCTGTTAAAGCTGGGAGCTGGGTTTTTCCTGTCCTGGACAGGGACTGACATCTCAGCACTGCTGGGTCTCAGCCTCTGGCTGTGGACTGTGCTGTACCACCGGCTTCCCTGGGTCTCCAGCCAGAGGCCAAGACTTCTCAGAACCTTGTGTGTGCGTGTGTGTGTCTGTGTATGCATGTACATTTATTTATTTATTTATTTATTTATTTATTTGCATTACTGGGGATTGAACCCAGGGCATGCTAGGCAAGTGCTCTACCACCAAGGTACATCCCTCCCCAGCCCCTGGCATTCTGTCTTGCAAAAGGGTCTTGCTAAATGGCTATCCTCCTGCCAAAGGGCCGGGATTTAGGTGTGGCCACCATGCCTGGCCAGGTACACATAGTGTGTTGGTTCCTTTTCCCTGGAGAATGCTGACATACAGATTTTGATGCCAAGAGAGGTTTTCTGGAATTTGCACTCTGCACCGATTAGATTCAAAGGCTCTTATCGGTATTAAAAAGTGAGGGGTTAAGAAACTGTGTACATGAGACTTCCAAGCACTTCTGGAAAGCTGAGGAACCCAACGACATTGGCTGGCTGCCCCTACCGTTCCCAGACAAAGTGACCAACGGAAAGGCTGAACTGGGGGCTGAGTGTCCCATCAAGCACCACGCCAATGTGGCCTGAAGGACAGTCACCTCCTGCAACACTGTCAATACCAAATGCAGAACCTCATCCCCCACTGGGCTGGTGGAACTCCACAGGGTGTCCAACGGGCAGTGAGGGCATCGATTGTACAGGAGTGCCACCCTGAGAGCTGGGATGCGTGAAGAGACCCTGACGAGACAGGGGACACCAAGCCCCTAAGTTCTGATGAGTCTCCGCCAGCAGAACTGGCCTCCCCACCTGGTGGTCTGGGCCTATCCACCTCCGCCCCAGGGCTTAACTCTGCCACTGCAGAAGTGGAAATGGCCCTCCCAAGGCAGCAGCCAGGTGAGGCACACTGACCCTCCTCAGCCCACCCACCACCTCCTTGCTTCTGGATTCATGGGTAGACACATGTGCAGGAAGTCCCTAAAGGTGAGGTGAGAGATCCGGAAGTGAGCTAGCCACTTGAGTTTTCTAATTTGAACAGACAGAAATCCAACAAAAGAGAAAAAAAGAAGAAAGAGAACTTCAGTGAACACGTGGCTCCCGAGGGTGCGGGATCTGCTGGGAGGAATGTGAAGTGGGAGCAGGCCAGGCTCAAGGACCTGGACCCGCTGGGCACTGACGCTGTGTTTAATGTTGTAGCCCAGGGGTGCCAAGAGTAGAGCCCATTCCAACGGCTGGCTGCTTTGACGGCAATGGAAACAGAGCCCAAGGCTGGCCACTGTGACTGAACTGGAAGCAGCAGGCCTGCCCCGGTTATGCAGAGGAGGGACTCAAGGCGCAGGGCGCTGGAATGCTGGAGTGGTCTAACCTGCCCTCCCACTGGGGAGGGTCCACACGAACCCCCCTTCACAGGCCTGTGAGCAGCGGATGCTGGGCAGCTCTGCGCTTGTTCTTCTCCCTGGACCTGCGCTCACAGAGACAACCCCAACCACTCGCCGGAAATCAAGGGCCAGGGGATTGGTGGCCCTGGGCAGCAGGGGCTGAGCAGTGGCGCCCAGGCCACAGGCGAGGTGGGTGTGGTGACCATGGTGGACAGCAGAGGCAGAGCGGCCATCAAAATGCTCAGGCCTGTGGCACATGCAGAAGCCTACTGAACTCTCACCTGAGCTGCATCGCAGAAAGCCCCAGATGCAGTGGGCAAGAGCCCTGAATCACAGAAAAAAACTCAGGCAACTCCGAGAAGAGAGCCAGTGCACACACCAAGGCCCCAGGGTAAGGAGAGGCCTGACCCGGCGAGGAGGAAGCCCACACAGTACCCGAGGTGTGCACGGGGACCAAGGGAAACCCACACAGTACCCGAGGTGTGCACGGGGACCGAGGGAAACCCACACAGTACCCGAGGTGTGCACCAGTGCCAGAGGAAACCCACACAGTACCCGAGGTGTGCATGGGGACCGAG
>PVKS010025801.1:0-29378 GCA_004027875.1 Aplodontia rufa | reverse complement strand
TTGACTTTTGCCAAGCTTGGAACAAACAATCATGGAGTATATTCATGAGATGGAAAATTGAACTACTCACCACTAGTTAGAGGCCTGAATCTGATTTTCATAGATGTTGTACCATGGAGGCTCTCTGAATTCCCTATTTTTTGTGCTTCTTCCACCCCACTCCCATAGATTTGATCCTTTCTTTCTTTTTTTTTTTTTTAAAGAGAGGGACAGTGAGAGAGATAGAGAGAACCAATTTTACTTAGTTTTTCATGTGGCTTTCCTTGCTCTGATGCTTCATTGTATACGTGGTGCTGGGGTTCGAACCAGTGTCCTTGCACATGCCAGGCAAGTGCTGTAACCCCCGCGGCACCACTCCAGTCCCCAGGATGGTCAGTTTTACGTGTCAACTTGATTTTTTCATCAATTACTAATCTAGGTGTTGCTGTGAAGGTATTTTGTATATGTGATTAGAGTCCATGATCAATTAACTTTAAGGAAGAGAGGTTATCCTAGATGATCTGAAGGGCCTTCATTCAGTCCGTTGAAAGACATTAACAGGGGATGGGGTATAGCTCAGTGGTGGAGAGCTTACTGAGCCTGCACTGGGCCCAGGGTTCTATTCCCAGCACTACAAAAAAAAAAAAAAAAAAAAAAAAAAAAAAAAAAAAAAAAAAAAAAAAAAAAAAAAAAAAAAAAAAAAAAAAAGAAGAAGAAGAGAGAGAGAAAAAAAAAAGAAAGAAAGAAGAAAAGTCCTTAGAACTGAGGCTTCTAGAAAGAAGAAATTCCACCTGAGGACAGCAGATTCAGTTTGTGCCAGAGTTCTAGCTGCCTGCCTAAGATTTCAGACTTGTCTAGACACGCCCACAATCCTGTCATAAATTCCATAAGATGTTTCCTACTAATACTGTTTTTCTAGTTGAGCCCTGGCTGATATACTACTCTTTTTTTTTCACTTTGCCTTTTTTATTCAATAGTATTTCTAGGAAATTACTTCAAGTCCACTGATAAAGCTCTAGTTCATTGTCTTTGATCACTGCATGCTATTTTGTGGCATGATGTACCATTATTATTTGACTATTTCTAATTTCTTGCCTTTATGGAAAATGCTGCACTAAATGCCTTATGTTGGTGGTTCTCTTTCTTCCAGTTAGAATCTCAGAATAGAAACTGCTGCGTTAAATGACACCATAGATGTAGAGACAGAAGGAAATCTTCCCCTGCCTCCTCTGAATATTTGCTTGAATAAACCAACGATGGGCAGATCAATAAAGAGAAAAACGTGTACACAATTCTTAACACGCATGGGGAAGGACCACAGGAGTGTTGTCACCCAACAACCAATAGGGTCCAGATGCTCATATAATCTTCTTCATTGCCAGAGAAGGAGGTGGGGAAAGTGACCATTTAGAAAGACAGTAAACTATTTCAGGTGGATGAGTTGACCAAATGGTCAGACAATAGTTAGTAAATGATTCTCTCTGGGAATTGAATGGACCCAGAAGATGGCCAATGGCTTGAGATAAAATCTATCCAAATTTAGTTGCATTCTTTAATCTTCCTCTCTATAGATAAGAATTTAGTTAATGAAAGCTCAGGGAAGAACCAAAGATACTTGTTTTATTCTTTGGAAGATATGTCTGGTCTTTAAACAGATAAGGGAATGTCAAAGTAAAGCCTCTTTCAGCAACTGCTGCTCTTCAAGGGCTTTTTATTTAATAATCAAGCCAGGTGTGGTGGCACACACTTGTAATTCAGGTGACTCAGGAGTCTGAGGCAGGAGGGTTGCAAATTTGAGACTAGCCTCAGCAATCTAGTGAAACCCTCAGCCATTTAGAAAGACCCTATCTCAAAAAATAAAAAGGCCTGGGGATGTAGCTCAGTGGTAAAGGGACCTTGTATTCAATCCCCAGGACCATGAATAAATAAATTAATAAATAAGTTAATTAAGTAATAAACATACTAGACTGCCCTATTTATGAGGATCATTTTCTGAACCTCAACACAGACATTTCTTGCAATATCTAAATACCTATAAAAGTATTTAACTTTTTTTTTTTAAAGAGAGAGACAAAGAGTCAAATTTTTTCTTCTGGTTTTTATTGTTCCTTTTTTTATTTGTGTTTGCAGTGCTGAGGATCAAACCTGGGACTTTGCACGTGTCAGGCAAGCACTCTACCACTGAGCTACCTCTCCAGCCCTATCACTCTGTTATTTTACCTTTGGGTTGTTTGCCTCTTCCTTTTTTTTCAGCACAAGTTTTAACATATGCTAGAAAAGCACTCTATCACTGAGCTACATTCCCTGGACAGTTTAATTTTTTTTTTTTAAGACAGGGGCTTGCTAAGTTGCCTGGGCTGGTCTTGAGCTGGTGATCCTCCTGCCTCAGCCTCCAGAATAAATGGGATTGCAGGAATGCACCACCATATGTAGCTGCTTCATCTTATTAATTTTTAAGAAATTACTGAGACCAGGGATGTAGCTTCATGGTTAGAGCATGAACTTAGAATGTGCAAGGCTCTAGGTTCAACCACCATCACCACAAACAAAAAATAGATGAAAGAAAGAAACTACTCTGTTCTTTATACAGCAAAACTTTTTGTGTGTTATTTATTGAGCTTTATGATATATATATATATATATATATCCACACAGGTATATATATATATTTATATATTTATATATATCCACATATCCACATAGGTGTGTATATATATATTGATAGATAAATCTTCAAAATGTTTATTTCCATGCAATTAAAATATGCTCTTGTTTCCATTGTAGTTTTTTTTTAAAGAGAGAGGGACAGTGAGAGAGACAGAGAAAGAGAGAAACAAACAACTTTATTTAGTTTTTCACATGGCCTTAGTTGCTCCAACACTCAGTTGTGTACGTGGTACTGGCGTTTGAACTCACATCCTTGTGCTTGCCAGGCAAGCGCCGAAACCACTGATCCACCGCTCCAGCCCCTTGTAGTTTTTTTTAAAAGCCTTTTTTATTATGACTCCTAGGTTTCAAATCTTGGTGGAAAAGGTCACAGATGTCTGTAGAAGATATAATAGATCTTAGATTGTCTAATGCAAATTTTACAGTTTTATTGTTATATTTGTCTTTAATTTAGTCTTTTTGTTTATGTGTTTGTAAACATATAAAGAGTGTGCACTGCTTAATCTCTCCAGGACCATGTGAATTAGCAGTAGGGTAGTATTATCCATCACTTGCTACTGACATTCAAATAGAATGCTTTTATTTTTTTATTTTTTATTTTTTTATTTTTGAACAACCATACAAGTTTTTAACAAAATAATATAAAATGTGTATATAATTCTGGATATTGCAATTACCCCCAGGAGTGCCCCCCCAATTACCCTCCCTTATCCCACCCATCCCCTTCCCACAATATCTCTAAAAAAGTATTAGGTTGTATAACATTACATCTTATCTGGATTTAACTCATGCTAATAGATCAACTTTCTCACTGTCCAGTGTCTAGTCCCCACCTCCATAGATGAGTGGAGACAATCGACCCTTAGTTCCCTGGGTTAAGCTGATTTTACTCAGCATGATCTCTTCCATAGCCATCCATTTACCTTCAGAGGCAGCAATATCATTGTTTCTAATTGCTGTGTAATATTCCATGGTATAAAATGTATCACAGTTTTTGGATCCATTCTTCCAGTGAGGGACATCTGGGTTGCTTCCATAGCCTAGCAATAGTAAATTGTGCTGCTATGAACATAGATATTGCTGTGTCACTGTAATGTGCTGATTCTAAGTCCCCTGGAAAGATACCCAGGAGTGGAATAGCAGGGTCATATGGTGGGCTCATCCCTAGTTTTTTGAGGATTCTCCATACTGCTTTCCAAGAGGGGCTGTACCAGTCTGCAGCTCCACCAACAGTGTGCTAGTGTGCCTATCTCTCCACAGCCCCTCCAGCATCTATTATTGTTTATTTTCTTCATCTTTGCCATTCTGACTGGCGTAAGGTGATATCTTAATGTGGTTTTCATTTGCATTTCTCTGATTACTAGAGGTTTAGAGCACTTTCTCATGTATTCATTGGCTTGATCAATGTCCTCTGTTGAGAAGTTTCTATTTAGCTCTTTGGCCCATTTATTAATTGGGCTGTTAGTGTTTTTGTAGTTGATATTTTTGAGGATTTTGTAGATTCTGGATATGAGACCCTTGTCAGAGGAATCATAGTCCATGATTCTCTCCATTTCCGTAGGAAACCTCTTGATTCTTTTGATTGTTTCCTTGGCAGTACAAAAGCTTTTTAGCTTTATGGCATCCCATTCACTGATTTTTTACTTTACTTCCTTCACTTTTGGAGACCTGTTGAGGAAGTCTTTGCCTACTCCTAAATGTTGAAGTGTTGGATCTATTTTGTCTTCTGTCAGTTGCAATGTAGTTGGTTTAATACTTAGCTCCTTGGTCCATTTTGATTTGATTCTTGTGCAAGGAGAAAGATATGGGTCTAACTTCAACTTTCTGCAAGTGGATGACCAGTTTGTCCAGCACCATTTGTTGAAGAGGCTGTCACTTCTCCATGTAATATTTTGTCCCCCTTTGTCAAAAATCAGATGTTTAAAGATTTGAGGATTTGTTTCGGGGTCTTCAAATAGAATGCTTTTAAATCTTAGTGTTAATATTTGCTCTGATAGCATTTTAGACCCAATTTCCATTATCTGATGAAACTTCTCCTTATTAAAAGTTTCTGGAATCTTATAAAATTGTGTTTCTGCTTAAGGGTTTTCCTATTGAATTTGCTCTTAATTGAATTATCTGACATGCAATAAAATATGAATTCCTGTTGAAGCTTTTTCTAAATCCAAGGTGTTCGTAAGGTTTTAATGAGTATGAATTCGCTGGTATCTAATGTGAAATGACTTCTGTTTGAGAGTTATCCCATGTCCACTATAATAGTTTTACACGTACAGCATTAGCTAAAAATTGAGGGAAGACTTTATTGCAATTTTTTTTTTAAAGAGAGAGGGACAGTGAGAGAGACAGAGAAAGAGAGAAACAACTTTATTTAGTTTTTCACATGGCCTTAGTTGCTCTAACACTTTGTTGTGTATGTGGTGCTGGGGTTTGAACCCGGGTCCTCGTGCTTGCCAGGCAAGCACTGAAACCGCTGAGCCACCACTCCAGCACTTTATTGCATATCTTATATTCATATTGTATGTGAACTGTGTATCGGTCAGCTTTTTGTATCAAAATACCTAAGAAACTCAACTATGAAGAGGAAAGATTTATTTTGGCTTGTGGATTTAGAGGGTTCAGTCTGCGGCTGGTTGTTCCATTGTTTCTAGGCCTGTGGTGAGACAGTAATATCACTGTGTCTGGAAAGGGGAAAAGAAGGGGGCCTGGGAGGAGCCCCCAGGCATGCTCTGCGGCATCTACTTCCTTCAAGTAGGCCCTCCTGGTCCAGTTTCCACCACCTCCAAAAGTCCATTCCGCCATGACTCCATCAATGGATGGATATCATTGATGATATCAGAGCCTTCATGATCCAATCACTTTCTAAAAGCCTCATTTCTGAACATTGCTGTAGTAGGAATAAGCCCTCAACACTGAGTCTTTGGAGGACATTCCAGATCCACACCACAACCATGTGTACGGGTTCTCACATGTACAACAAGCAGTATGATTGGAAAGACGTCCTTTTCCAACTCTAGTACATTCAGGGGTATCTCTCCTGGAGGAATGTTATAATATGTAGTAAGGTATAGTTTCTGTGTGAAGATTGTGGCAAATTCATTATAGGGTATCCCTCAAATATGAATTTTCTCATACCCAGTGACATTTGATTTGCCACCAAGTGCTTTCTCATCTTCCTTACATGCATAGAGTTTATCTTCAGCATAACTTCTGTTTCTAAGGAGGTTTGGATTGTTTCTAAATGCTTTCTCATGTTACTACACAACATTTTCTGCCTCATATGGATTATCTATGAATGACGAAGATTTCCTTTTGGCTGAAGATTTCCCACATTCATTACAATCACAGGGTTTCTTTCCACTAGGAATGTTCTGAGCTTTAATCAAGTATTATTTTGAGCTTAAGTCACTTCTACATTGATACACTTAGGGATTTCTTGCCTATGTGCATTTTCTCATGTTCTGTAAGATTTGATTTGCTACTGAGGGCTTTCCCACTTTTCTCACATGCACAGGGTTTCTTTCCAGCATGTCTTCTTTGATACCTAATGAAGTTCAACATTTGACTAGAAGCTTTCTCATTTGCATAAGGCTTGTTCCTGGTATGATGAGTGTAAAGTTTTCAATTATGGCTGAAGACCTTTCCCATTCATCACTTATTCGTGGTTTCTTAAATGTACAACGAGGGATGGTATTCAAGACAACATTTGGGGGGCTGGGGATGTAGCCCAGTGACAGTGCTTGCCTTGCATGTCAGAACCCCTGGGTTCAGTTTCACACCACAAAAAAGAAGAGAGAGGCAGAGGTGGATGAAGTGGGAGTGGGGAACACCATTTGAGAGAAGAAGGGAACTCTTGACTCCATTGAGCGTGTGCATGTTATTTCTCTCCAAACATGGATTTGCTCTAAATCATACTGAATCATCTTTTCAGTATGATTTTTTTTCTAAAAGACTGTATTTTGGCTGGATGTTTCCCAACATTTCTTTTGTATCAGTTCTCAGGGAACTGTTGACATATTTCTGAAAAAAAAAAAAGACTTCTCAAAATCATTATCCTTAAAGAAGAGTACTACAAATAGGATGAACATAGCTCTGAGCATACATTGAGGAAAAAAACAAACTCAGATTCTCCACTCATACAATCAGTACAGGACAATCAATAAAGAAGACTTCTTTAACTAAATATATGGGAGTCCTGGCTCATTGCAATCCCCTCTACAGCACCGGATGCCTGTTCGGTTTTCTTTTATCCAATTCAGTTGTGAAGCAGTCTACCTGGAAAGTGTCAGATCCTACAGATGAGTCCCCAGGACTATCACCCAGTTTAGATGCCAAACCCAAGTCCCGCGTTGTTTTTAAAATCCCCCTCCTTGCTTCCATTAATTTGCTAGAACAGATCATAGAACTCAGGGATATAATGTTTAATGTTTATTATAAATACAGGATTTTACGAAGGGTATCAGTGAACACCAGATGAAGAGATGCATAGGGCAAGGTATGAGAAAAGGGATGCAGAACATCTGTTTTAGTCAGTTATTAGTCACTGTGACCAATATACTTTTGAGAAAAACAATTTAAAGGAGGAAAATCTTATTTTGCCTCACTGTTTCTGAGGTTCAGTCCATGGCTGGCCAGCTCCACAGCTTTGGGAATCAGATGTAGCAGAATATTATGGCAGAAGTTCCTTGTGAAGGAAAGCTTCTGGGTTCATGATAGTCAGTGAGAGATCTGCTTGACAGGAACAAATTACAAACACCAAAGGCACACACCCACTAACCTATTTCTTCCAGCCCTACCCTACCTGCCTACAGTTACCACCCAGTTAATCAACTCAAGTGTCTTCATTCACCAATTATGTTACAGCTCTCATAATCTAATCATTTTGCCTCTGAACAGTCTTTTTTTTTTTAAAGAGAAAATCAATTTTATTTATTTTTTCATCTGATTTTAGTTTTTCTGACACTCAGTTGTGTATATGGGTGCTGGGGTTTGAACTCCGGTCCTCATGCATGCCAGGCAAGTGCTCTAGCATGGAGTCACTGCTCCAGCCTTTGCCTCTGAACATTCTTGCATTGAGTCACATATGAGCTTTTGGTGGACCCGTTATATCTAAACCATAACAGCATCCATGTTCTCTCTGGGTGCACCACTCTCCAGGAACATGCTCAGCTGTCTTGAATTCTCCAAACCCTGTCCTTTTGGATTTTTTTGAGGGTCTCATTACAAAACCTGTTTGATTAAATCATTAGCCATTCATGGTCGACTTAGTCTTTGGGGAGGTGGGGTTTGAAGTCGCAACCCTCTCATCCAGGCTTAGTTTTTCAGGTGACCAACTCCCATCTTGAAGCTACCCTAGGGGGTGCCAGTTCCCAGACAACTTATTAGTGTACAAAGGAAAAGCTTACTTCATATTGAAATCTAAATTAAGATCCAAACTTTCATTTTAAATCACATCCAAGCTGGAGGTGGTTGTCCACACTTATAATCCCAGCTACTTGGGAATCTGAGGCAGGAAGATTACAAGTTTGAGGTCAGTCTGGGAAGCTTAGTGAGATCCTGTCTCAAAATAAATGTAAAAGGCTGGAGAAGTGGCTCAGTGGTACAGTGCTTGCCTGGAATTCCCAAGGACCTGGGCTGAAATCCCAGCCCCCCACACACAACTAAGTATTGGAAAAACCAAAGCCAGATGAAAAAAATAAATAAAATTCACTCTTTCTCTCATTCTCCTTAAAAAAAAAAAAATTAAGAAAAGCGTGGTGGTGGTGGTGGGGTGGAAATGTAGTTCAGTGGTGAAGTGTTCCTGAGTGCAATCCCCAGTAAACAAATACACACACACACACGAGCACGAAAAGAATACAAAAGAAAAGTAGAGAAAGAAAGAAAGAAATGGCTAAGGATAATGTAGCTCAGCAGTAAAACTAACATGTACAAGGCTCTTAGGTAATCCTCAGCACTGCAAAAAGTCCCCCAAACCAACAAGAACAGCATCATTATCAACAATCACCACAACAAAAATGAATAAACAAATATAAAAAATTGTTGTGCTGGGCATGGTGGCGCACGCCTATCATCCCAGCAACTTGGAAAGTTGAAACAGGAGGATCGCAGGTCAAAGGCCAGCCTCAGCAACTTGGCAAGGCCCTAAGCAACTTATTGAGACTGCTGTCTCACTTAGAAAAAAGGACTGGGGACGTAGTTAGGCAACAAAGTGCCTTGGGGTTCAATCTTCAGTACAAAACCAGAACAAAACAAAAAGGCAACAACAACAGAACAAACAAATGAAAAAATAAAAATCTCCCCCCAAACCAAAAAACGATTGCAGTTTGTAATCCCAGCCGTTCACGCTCAGATAATTTCGCTTTCTTATCTTGAGCCGCACATAGTTTTTACTCACTTTATAATGTTGGATTAGTTTTCTGTGAGTGTCATAACAAAGCACCATAAATGGGGTGGCTTTAAATGACAGAAGGGTATTCTCTCTCAGTTCTAGAGGTGAGATTTCCAAAATCAAGGTGCAGGCGGCCCTGTGATGCCTCTGGGGAAGGACCCTTTCCTTCCTCCTTCATTTGGTGGTTGACAGAAATTTTTATATTTCTTGGCTTGTCTCTGCCTCAGTCTTCATATGACCTGTTCTGTCTTTGTTTTCTGTTCTTATAATCACACCAACCATAGAGTTAGGGCTTACTTTATCCAGTGTAACCTCATTTAACTGTTAAATTTGCTAAGATCCTATTTCCAAATAAGGTCACATTAACAGATTCCCCATATGAATTTTGGGAACACTATTAAACTTACCATAAATGTTGAACTCCCAGTTACATTCATGGTTACCCACACCTGGACCTCTTTGACTTTTTCCCGAAAATTTTGATCTTAAGTTTTAAGTTCTAAACACCTCTGGCTGAGAAACTCCTTGGTCCTTTCTCTGTACCTACCAGGTTCCACATCAGATGTTTATTGGCCCATTTCTTTGTTTTGTGGTTTTGGGGATTGAATTCAGGGTATTGTGCATGCCAGGCAGGTACTCTATCACTGAGCTACATCTCTAACTTTTTAAAAAATTTTAAATTTTGAGACAGGATCTCACTAAGCTGCCCAGGCTAGCCTCAAGAGTAGCTGGGATTACAGGCATATGCTGCTGTGCCCCACTTCTTTTTTTTATTTGCATCTTGTTTTATTTTGAATTTACAGAAAAAATGCAAAAATAATACAAATCAGGTGTGGTGATGTATGCCTATACTCCCAGCTGAGGCAGGAGGATCGCAGGTGTAAAGCCAGCCCCAGCAACTTAGCAATACTATCTCAAAAAATCAAAAAAAACAAAACAAAACAACAACAACAAAAAAACAAAGGGTGGGGCTGGGGCTGGGAATGTTATTCAGTGGTTAATTGCCCCTAGGTTCAATCCCTGGTATCCAAACAAACAAACAAAAATTCCCTTACAGAAGCTAGGTATTCCAAGTGTGTGCAAGGCCAAAGCCATGGGTTCAATTTCTACTCTCCTATTCTCCCCCCAAGAAAAGAATACCTATATATGGTTTTTCATTCTCCCTCTCTGCATATAAATGTAAATGCATAGATTTTAATTTTCTTTTCTGAATTGAGTGTAAATGACCCAAGGTATATTTCCTAAAATCAAGAATATGCTTTCTAACGTATCTACAATGCAATGGTCAAAATCAGAAAATTACCATTTATATGGTATTATTGTCTAATCTATAGTCTATTTTAATGTGACTAATTGTCTCACTAACATCTTTCATATAAAAAAAAAATATTTTTCCTAGGTTCTGTGGGTGGCAGCCTACAATCTCAGTAATTTGAGAGGCTAGAGCAGGTGGATTCCAAGTTCCAGACCAGCCTCAGCAGTTTAGCCAGGCCATAAGCTGCTTAGCAAGACCCTGTCTCAAAATAAAACAATAAACAAATAAAAAGGACGGGGATATAGCTTAGTGGTAGAGCACCCCTGGGTTCAATCTCCAGTATTTAAAAAAAAAAGTTTTTCCTGGTCTAATTCAATCAGGGCATGCATTTACTTATGTCTTTTTATTCTCCTTTAGTCTGCAACAGTTTCTTGGGCTTCATAACATTAATATTTTGTTACTTTTTTTCCGCATCAGGGGTGCTCACATCATAGCAAGTCTGGAGGGAGGCACATTTCACAAATAACTCAGTCATCATGGAGCATGGTGTGGCACGATGGGAAGGCTGAGGCAGTGAGTATACCAAGCCATGAGTATATTGTTTTTTTGTTTGTTTTGTTTTAAGAGAGAGAGTTAATTTTCTTTTTTCTTTCTTTCTTTTCCTCCACGTAGTTGAGTATATGGTGCTGAGGATCCAACCTGGGGTCTTTGCGAATGCCAGGCAAGCACTCTACCACTAAGACATCTCTCCAGCCCAAGTATATTAGAGTTGATCACCAGGTTAAGACAGTATCTGCAGAATTTCTCCATTGCAAAGTTACTGTCTTTCTCTTTGTAATTAATAAGTATCTTTTATGGGGCTGGAGTTACAGCTGAGTGGTAGAGTGCTTGCCTAGCACAGAGGGCTTTGGATTCTAAACTTAACCCTGGCAAAGGAGAAAAAATATCTTTTGGGGGATTTTTTTTTGGTAGTGGGGATTGAAACCCCTGGGGTGTTTTCCCACTGTGCCACACCTGAAGTCCTTATTTTTTTTATTATGACACAAGAGCTTGCCAAATTGTTAAGGGTATTGCTGAGTTGCTGAGGGTGGCCTTGAACTTCTGATCCTGCCTCCACCTCCCCAGTAACTGGGATTACAGGCATGCACCACCATGCCTTACTCTTTTTTGATAAGACTATACTGATATTGAAATATCAGATTTTCCCCAATTATTTCAGCATCTGTTGGTAATTCTTGTTTGAAAAAAATTTAATAGTGATTATGGTTGCTCTCCTGATATTTTTCTTCAGCATTCCTTTTGTTTTTCTCTGTAGAGATGAGCTTTCTTTTCTTCTCCAATGATTTTGGTGGTTTTGTTTCTTTTCTTTTGTTTTGTTGCCCAGGCTGGCCTCCAACTGCTGTGCTCATGTGATCCTCCGGCTTCTGACTCCCAAATCTCAAGTAGCTAGGACTAACTGCACACTCACTCCACCATGGGTGTGCAGTTACAGTGATGGCTGTCCTGTCACTTAGCTCTAAAGTCAGCAGTTCCCAAGAGCTCTGGTAGTCCTAGAACTCTTGTCTTCCCTCTTTTTCAGTATTGGGGATTGTTTTTGTCAGTTTATTATTTATTTATGTATTTATTTATTTTGTTGTTGCTGCTGTGACAAAAAAAAAAACCTGTCAAGAACAATTAAGAGGGGGAAGTTTATTCTGGGGCTCACAGTTTCAGTGGTCTCAGTGCATAGAAGGCAGGCTCCATTCCTTGGGGCTTGAGGTGAGATACAGCAACATGGCAGAAGAGTACAGTGAAGGAAAGAGGCTCAGAATATTGCACCAAGAAGCAGAGAGAGAACTCTGCTCAACAAGGACAAAATATAAATCAAAAGGCACCCTGAACCCCGCAGGGACCCACCTGCTCTATCCACACTATATCTGCCTACAGTTACCACCAAGTTAATCCTTGTCGGGGGATTAACACACCCATTAGGTTAAAGCTTTGATAACGCAATAACTTCTTCTTTAAACTTTCTTGCATTGCTTCACACTTGTGCTTCTGTGGGATACGTAATATATATTTAAATCATAACAGGGCTATAACCCAGGAGCTCATGATTGCTAGGCAAAGTGCTCTACTGCCTAGTTACAACCCCTGCTATTATTTCATTTTATATTTTGTATTACATTATTTTATTTGACAGAGTTTGGATAAATTGCCCAGGCTGGCTTTGAACTTGTAATCCTTCTACCTCAAGCTCCCAAATAGTTGGATTATAGGTGTGCAACACCAAGTCTGGTTATCTTTCTTTTCTAACCTTCATTAAATGACTACCTCTAATTAGATTCTGCTAATTCTATGTATTATGCAATATTTTTTTAAGAGAGAGGGACAGTGAGAGAGCTAGAGAAAGAGAGAAACAACTTTATTTAGTTTTTCACATAGCCTTAGTTGCTCCAACAGTCAGTTGTGTACGTGGTGCTGGGGTTTGAACCCGGGTCCTTGTGCTTGCCATGCAAGCGCCGAAACCGCTGAGCCACCGCTCCAGCCCCATGTATTATGCAATATTAATTGAACTACATCCCAGCCCTAATCCTGTATATCTAAATACGGTTTCAAATATGGTGATTCCAAAAGTGTATTTCTACTCCCATGGTCTGTTGAAACCCAACTGCCTTTACAGTGTGTCTCCTTGGATTCTGAAAAGGCCAGCCTGCCCTTCCTTCTTCTCACCATCTTTCCCCATTCACAATGCAGACCAGGCACAGGGTCTGGGTTGAGGTGTACAGCAGGCTTACTCTGCTAGACTTCCTATACAATCAGTGTAAGATAATACCCTGTGGTAAGCATCAGGAGACCCAAAAATTATTTCAGACTTAACACAACTACTTCTGATTACCTAACTATGTCTCTCCCAGTCTTTGCAGTTTCACATTTACTTGGTCAACTCTCAAATTTGTAAATCCTCCTTGCTCATTCTCTTGTCATTCTCAGCAAATGCCACCCTGATCCATATCTTATCCATTTGTAAGTTCTCTGGCTTCATCTTCAAAATATAACTGGTCCACACATGTCCCCTCATTCATGGTCCTCCTGTTTCGGTCAAGATGACCATTATTTTCTGCTTAGAGCCTATTGGGACAAGATTATTCCTTGACTCTAGTTTCTGGCTCCCTCCTCCAAGAAAATAAGCACCGGAGTAGAGTTGTCTTAAGAGACTGCTTCACTCCTTTGCTTAAAATGAACTTTAAAAAACCCCAATACCATAAAATTTTATATGATCTGTCCCTTATATATTTTCCCAAGTCATCTTGTATCACTCTTTCTTTTGTCCTATGTTCCAGCAACTCTGATCCTCTTACTTTTTCTTAGCAGAGTGACAGTTACATAAAGGCATGGATTTTTGTGTTTTTCCTTTTGCCTAGACGGTTAATTGATGAATTCCACCTAGTATAGTACCTGGTATATAATAAGCACCCAAGCAATACTTTTTCAATGGAAGATTGAATTTGTGCATGCCATACCACTTTTTTTTTTTTAAATCTCATGGACTTTCCATTTGCTGTGCTTCCATACTGGTGTGTTCTCCAAGATCTTAACATGGCTGGTATCTTACTGCCCCCATTATCTAACTCTTAGCTCATATTAGTATCTTAGAAAGGAGTTGTTTGACGTCCTATTTGAATTGTCAGCATTCCGTACTTTTGCATTAAAAAAAAACTTTTTTAAAGAGAGAGTGAGAGAGAGAATCAATTTTATTTAGTCCTTCATGTGGCTTTTGAGGATCTGAGACTTCCTTGTGTATGTGGTGCTGGAGTTTGAACTTCAGTCCTTGTGCATGCCAGGCAAGTGCGGTAACCACTGAGCCACCACTCCAGCCCTCCTTTTTGCATTTTACTACTTCATTTTCTTCCTACCACTTATCATCACCCATAATAATAATAATAATAATAAACCATTATATATTTATATGTATATTATAAATATATATTACAGTAAATATAATATATAATGATTGTTATGTACTATAATATCATATTAAAAATTATATATGAGGGGCTGGAGAGGTGGCGCAGTGGTTATGGTGCTTGCTTGGCATGCGTGAAGTTTCGGGCTTGTACCCCAGCATCATGTACACAACAAAATGTCAGAGCAACAAAGACTACAGGAAAAACTAAATAAAATTGATTCTTTCTCTCTCTTTCACTGTCCCTCTCTCTCTTAAAAAAAAATTATATTGAACCCAGGAGTGGTTTCCCACTGAGCTACATCCCCAGTCATTTTTATTTTTTATTTTGAGACAGGGTCTCCCTAAGTTGATAAGGGTTAGTTGCTGAACTGGATTTGCACTTGTGATCCACCTGCCTCAGCCTCCCAAGTTGATGGGTTTACAGTGTGCCACTGTGCCTGGCTACCACCCCGAATTACTTATGAATTTTCTTTGGTGGAATCAACTGGGATGGAAGCTCCATGACAACAGGGGAGATTTTTTTTTTTGTTGTTTTGTTCCCTCTTCTGTTCTCATTGTTTAGAACAGTGACTGATACATAGTACATATATAGTAAATACTTCCTGTATACCACAATGAATGTGTAAATTTTGAGAAACCATTTTAAAGCTTCATGAAAAGCAGATTCCTAAGATTCACTCCATATCATTAGAATAAAAAAAAGCTGTGGGATGGTATCTATTTGTAATATTTTATACTTCAAAGTTATAGAACATTTCTCTAAGTCCATGGGGATAGCTGGGACTTTCCAGTCTGAATAGGCCCACATCTCATGGTGAGTTTTCTTTTGAGTCTGTTGTGTCATGTCTGGTCAGCTGACCTCAGAGACTCCTAATCCATCAGATAGGATGTAATATGGTTAAAACTCAAAAGGAATTTTCCACAGAGGCCAAGGGATAGATGGCATGGGAGCTTTTGTCCAAATTTTGGCGTAATTTGTCACAACATTTAAAGAGATAGTTCTAAAGCCTCTCTTAGCCAATATAATCATTCCTAAGGCAAATGACTTCCATGTCCATATACTTAGAAAAGAGAATAGTGAATATCACCACTAAAAATGTAAAGTCTGCCTCATGAAACCCTTTTTTATATTTTCTTTTCAATTAAATTCAGCAAGGCTTATTACTGATAACCTTTATTCTAAGCCCTGTGCTGTCTGTAAAAGGTTTATGGAAGAATAAGACAGGGCCTATTCATCAAGTTGCTTATAAGGTATTCATCTGTTTTTATTTATTTATTTATTTATTTTGGTACCAGGGATTGAACCCAGGAGTGCTTAACCACTGAGCAACATCCCCAACCTTTCCCTTTTTATTTTAAGACAGGGTCTCTAAGTTGCTTTAGGCCTCACTAAATTGCTGAGGCTGGCCTTGAATTTGTAATACTCCTGCCTCAGCCTCCTGGGATTACAGGCAGGCACCCCTGGGCTATTTTCAATTGTTTAAAGAAATGAATCAGTAAAAAGAATGTTGAATGAATTTTAGTTTTTCTCCTTGTGGGCATTTTCGGTCTTTTTTTTTTTTTTCTTATTTTCTTCTTTCTCTTGGTTAGACAATAGTTTAGCCATTTCGAAGGTTTTAGCATCAACACTTCTGTTTAAGTTCTGGGCAGTGTGCTAAGGAAAGTATTCAGTATTTAAATGCGATATCTCATTAAAGCTTCAAAGCAGAGCAAGATAGATATGAATGGGAAAACTTGCCAGAAGGTTCAAAGGTTTCAAACTAAATCTTTGAGATCTAGTTGCCATTCCTTTTGCCAGTGGGTAGTTAATGGTTGGGTGTTGCTTGAGCTCAGTTCTGTGCACTCTGCTAGTCTCTGAGAACACACTTTTAAGGGAGGGTAAGAGGTGGAAGCTTGAGGTTGAGAAATAGTGATTCAAGTCACTTGGTTAACAGGCGTTGACTAATGCTTCTTAATGTTTAATGAATACAATTTCCCTTTCACAATGGTAAAGGGGAACCAGCGGTGTAGTGCAGGCCCTTTATGGTTTGGCAGATTCTGAGCACAGAGGGTCCCCTGACAGAAAGGTGGATGGGCCGAGCTAGGGAAGGCGTGTCCTGGGCCAGCCGAGCCTGGCCGCCTTTTGGGTGTTTGGTCGGAGACTGCGCGAGGCGGGCCCGCCGGCCGGGTGAGGTACAAACACCTGCTGGGGCGGGAAGCCGCGTCTGACGCGTGTCCCACTACACCCCGGTTGCGCTTCCCAAGACCCTGAGCCCCTCAGGCGTGTGGGACCCAGGCGGGATGCCCTTCCTCTTATCGAGGACACCCACGCATGGCTGGAGATTTTTTTGTCTTCTACCCCGCCCAGGACCGCAGAGGGGGCTTGACCCTGAATGCGAAGAGTCGGGCTTCCTGATTGGTTTACAGTACAAACGCAGCGGAGCGCTGCCTGAGACCCGCTCTTCGATTGGATTTTACAGGAACAGCAGAGCACGAAATAAAGAGGCCTTCAGTCATTGGGCCATTGTGTGAATCTCCTTTTGGCTTCTCTGCCGATTGAATAAGCGTCTCAGGATCTTCGTCATGACTCTTAAATCTGGGCCTGTCAGTTCGGCCCAGCGTTTCTCGTCTCTAGGCACGGCGTGGGGCTTACAGAGTGTAACCAATCATATGACGTCGAGATCAGGTTGCCAGGCAGATTATGCTAATAAGGCCCCGCCTTTTATGCTGCTCCCACTCTGCGGCGGGAAGAACCACCTGGAGGTGGCGGGGGGGTTTGATTTTCATCACCCCTAGGGAGAGAGGACCGGGGACCCGCTGATCTTCCAGCTCCCCTCACCCAACGTCGTGTAAGTACCTAAAGGATTAAGGGAACTGGATAAGCCAGGGTCCAGAGTACCCCATCGGCTGGGAGGGTGTTTCTTCTTTGCTTAGTCCCACCCAAAATGGCGCCCAACTCTTTCCGCGTCTCAGAGCCCGGCCGGGGCCAACCGACCGCGGACCCGGGTGGGGGGGGAACTGATGGTGGTGGTGGGGGGGAGAAATCCCGGCGGCACCGCCCGATGGTACAGTCCAGCCGGGGCTGGGACAAGGCACCTTTCTCGGGGTGGGGGGTCAAACCATCTGCACCTTCTAAGGGGAAAAGGGCAAAACCTCCTCCAGGAGGCCCTCCTGGTGCTGCGATCAGCGATGGCTTCGGCGCCTCTCCGTCCCTGCCTTCCCAGTGATCAGCCTCCCCCCTATGACCCCTGAGTGGCTCGGACGCTCCTCCGGCCGCGCGCACCTCTCCTCCCCTGCCCGCGTTGGTTGGGCCGGGACGGCGGTTGGGCTGCCAGCGCGCTGCGGCGGCGGTTGTGCGGGCTCACGGGTGCGGCCGCTGGTCTCTGCCGGCTGGGCGCCGAACGACTGCGCGGGGGGTGGCGGCTCGGCCCGGGCCTCGATGCTGGCTGGCTGGCGGGCGGGCAGCGGGCGCGCACGGTCGAGGACTCTCGGATGGGGCTCCCGCTTTGTCTTGCGAGGCCGCGCCGCCCACCTGCCATTGATAGCTGGTCCCCAGCCTTTATGTACAAGTTGGCGTCGCTGGTGTGGGGGGAGCCGCTTTGTAGGGGTGTGGGGCGGCCCAGTGGGTCTGTCCTGTACACGCCGGTTCGGGGTGGGCAGTGCGGAGGCGGAGGTCGCGCCCGCAGAGTAGTTCCAAGGCCGGCCAGGCCAGTTGGTGTTAGGGAGCGGTTGACAGCCCAGCAGACCGTCAGCGTTTATTTAACTGTGTAGCCAGGTATTAGGTACTCCGCTGAGTGCAATGGAGTAGTCACCGTCTGCTCTCGAGGCGCTCGAAAGCGGCGCTATTGAATTTTTGGTTGTTTTCTCTTTTGTTCCTCTGCTAAGTAGAATAGTTAGGTTTTTAACCCATTTTTCAATCAATATTTGTGTACACTTTTAAGCAAGAGTAAGGGTGGCTTTGTACTGTCATCTAGGATTAAACATGTGATGAGACCCACTCAGTCCTGTGTCCTGATTATTCTTTTTCTCACCTGCTCAAGTCTTGCTTCCTCATCACCCCTGGGTTCTCTTTAAACAGTATTTACCTTCATTAAAACATTACACCTGTTTTGTGGCTTCTTTTTTCTGAGCAGTTCCCCTCTGATTTACCCACTCCACCGCTATAAGCTTCCAGAGGGCAGGAGCGTATACAGTATTACATTGTATTCTTTTGTACTCATCCACTCCACCGCCAGTACTACAGTAGCTGCTATATTGAATAGTGTTTATTTGTTGCTCTAGAATTAAGGAAACAAGATTAAAATTAAGATGGGGGCAAAGCAAAGTATAAAGGGTTTATACGATCTGGTGTATTTAGCAAGTTAACTTTCCTGGGTTTACTTTTCACAAAATTGAAATTGACATAAAATGAACCATTTTAAAATGAACAATTAAGTGGTATTTAGTAGGTTTACATTTTGTGTCTTGAATGGATACATTTTTTCCTGCTAGTCATGCCTGCAATCCTCAGCACTAGGGAGACTGAGGCTGGAGGATCCCAAGCTGGAGCCCAGCCTCAAACTGGAAAAGGGGGAGGGGTGCTGGGGATTTAGTTCAGTGGTAAAGCACTTCTGGGTTCAGGACCCTAATACTTAAAAAAAAGGTATATGTGTGCATATACACATATGACTCACCTTATTCCGTGAGCATTCAGTTTTTGCTATACTGTTACTTGTTTTGCAAGGGTGCTAAATTGCTCTCTGTTCTTCCAAAGAAGCCATTTACTTTTTCTTATGTTTTGCAGCATGCTTCACCACATAATAATGTCTGCATTGTAAATTGTAAATCTAATGTAGGTTAATATGTATAATATATAAGGCACCATCCTTGAATGCTTTTTAACAGATTTTCGCATGTCAATCTAACAGAAGCCCTCAGCTTCCACTTGCCTAAATTTTATTTTTCTTCTAATAATGCATGATCACCATAGAAAACAGAAAATGTAGAACAGCATAAAAATAAAAACCGTAAAGTATAATTATCAGATAATCCTTGCTGATATTTTGATGTGTTTCTAAATCTTTGTAAATGTGCATAAAATATTTGCACAAATTTAGCATCAGGTGTACTTTAGTATCTGTTTTAATAGGTTCCTAAAGACTTCAGTGATGATTTGCCACTGTTTCAGTAGTTTCTCCCATTATTTGAAGGGGTGCATCATGGAGCCCTTTGAACTAGGAGATTATTTTGATACATTTTACTTTTTAAAAGCTTAACCTAATCTACAATGATAAGTTTCTGGAGAACAAGCAGAATTAAGCGAAGGGCTGAAAACTACCGAGCTGTAATTTTGGTTTCCTCAATGAGTTTACGTTTTAAGCAATGGTAAATAGAGGGCAACTGGATGATTTCATTTGGTAAAAATGATTTGGGAAAAACAAATATTAAACCTCCTCTTCATTGCAGTTTTGGCCAGAGTTTATTTTAAACCTGAAAACTGATGTACTTTGACCTGTTGCCACTAAAATAAGTTTTCTCCCAACCCCACCCTGAAGAGTGTAAGCCATCCATTCCAGCAGTTTATTTTTCACAAGCAGAAGTTATTGTTTAAATTTGTTGTGGAGCTGGTCATGTTGGTGCTCATCTATTAATATCCTCTATTTGGGAGGCTGAGGCAGGAGGATTGCAAATTTGAGACTAGCTTCTGCAATTTAGCGAGGCTCTAAGCAACTTAATGAGACCCTGTCTCAAAAAGTAGGCCTGAGGGTGGAGCTCAGTGGTAAATAGCCGCTGGGTTAAATCCCCAGTATCCCTACACACAATTGTTTTAGGTACTTTAATTAGTGAAGAGAATTTGGCTAGTGAGTTAAGAAAAATAAAACATTGGGAGGTTAGTGGTAGAGTGTATACCTAGCATAATGGTGGCTATTGGTTTGATCCTCAGCACCAGCACCACCAACAAAAAGGGAGAAAATTTTCTAGAATGGTCCTGTCATCATTCTCCTGGGGTTTGAGGAAGGGGCAGAAGGGTTAGTGGGGAGCTTTTCTTGACTTTACTATTTGGGGTCATACTGAAGATGCTTTCCTTTTCCCTACTCTGGCATTAATTTGTTCACATGGTTTAATTGGATCACTAGCATGATTGAAGAGTATCTATCTGTTCTCTGCCTTTTAATATTCTCAATGTTAAACACTGGTTCAAGGGTTGTATGGAACATTCAGAACTCTAGTTTATTTCCTACCATTCTTGTGGTATTTATACCTCACTTATTTCTAAAACATCTGTCCTCTTTCCACAATTGTTCAGTGTCTTCCCATTGCCTACACCTGTGTAGATTTTAAATTGGTTCAGGTTGTAGAAAGCAGCTGAAAGTGGGTTCTTTTTGGATAACTTTGAAACTGATTAGGGAATTGAGGGTGTGTGTGTGACAGGAAAAAAATGGAGAGGGAAGAAGGGAGGTTATGAATAATCTCAAATTAGAATTAAAACATCGGACTTAGCTCAGAGGCAGAGCGCTTGCCTAGCTTGTGCAAGGCCCTGAGTTTGGTCCTCAGCCCTGGGGGAAAAAAAAGAATTAAAATAAGAGTTGTTAAAATGTGGTGAAAACAATTATAAAATCAATACTGCACAGAACTTTAAGAACCCCTAATGGAGCCAGGCATGTTGGTACACGCCTGGATTCCCAGTAATTCGGGAAGCTGAGGCAGGAGGATCACAAGTTAAGTCTAGGCTCCACAATTTAGAGAGACTCTGTCTCAAAGTAAAAAATGAAAAGGTCGGGGGATACAGCTCACTACTAGAGTGCCCCTGGGTTCAATGTCCAGTACCACAAAACAAAAAACAAAAAAAACCAAATGCAAGGATTGCTAAAAGGTTACTGTCTGCTAAAATAGTCGATTCCTGTTCGTTATGTATTTTTTTAATTTTTTTTTTCTTTTTAAAGAGAGAGGGACAGTGAGACAGAGAAAGAAACAACTTTAGTTTTTCACATGGCCTCAGTTGCTCCAACACTTAGTTGTGTACGTGGTGCTGGGGTTTGAACCCGGGTCCTTGTGCTTGCCAGGCAAGCGCCGAAACTGCTGAGCCACCACCACTCCAGCCCTGTTATGTATGTTTTAGTTGAATTCTCATTTACTTTGGACATTAGAACATTGGAGCCAAGTACTCCCATTTTTCTTCTGCACTTTTAAGGTCTGATTCTGATGTTGCAGTCTATGCAGCCTCTCAGGTGCTGCGATCTTTAGAAGTATTATCCCTTAGATCTGGAGTGTGTAATCCTGTAGGCAGTAGACTACCTGTGCCTATTGAACATTTGAAACTGGCCAGTGTTGGCGGTGTGAAATATATAACAGATTTTCAGATTTAGTATGAAAAAATATACTTCAGTATCTAAAATATTGATTACATGGTGAAAAGATAATATGCTGGATTGACTGAGTTAAATAAAATATATTATTAGAATTAATTTCACCTATTTGTGCTCCCCCTACCCCTCAGCACTGGGCATTGAACCCAAGGTTGCTCTGCCCCTCAGCCAAATCCTTAGCCCTTTTCAATATTTGAGACATGGTCTCACTAAACTGCTTAGGCCTCTGCTAAGTTGCTGAGGCTGGCCTTGAACTTGTGATGTCCCCAGTTGCTGGAATTACAGGGTTGCACCACTGTGCCTGTTTATTTTGAGACAGGCCTGGCCTGGAACTTGCCATCCTGAGTAGCTTGGATTATATTCCTGTGCCACTGCACCTGGCTGTTTTTACTTTTTAACAACGTGGCTATTGGAACATTTAAAGTTATATGGCTCCCATATTTTTTTCTTGAATACCTGAGCCTTAGTTGATAGGGAAGAGTGTTCCTAGGTAGCAGTGACATTATTATCTTTGTTTTCTATAGTTACAACTAATAGATAACTGCTAATATGCAGCTGTGTCTGATTTTTCTACTACTTATGGTAGGTCTCACAAGCCCACCATTATTCTTTTGAAGAATATCTTAATCTCAAAATCACTTTCAGATAATTGAATTAATTGTTGTTGAATTAATATGTTTAATTATTTGAACTTACAGTAATAAAATGACATCTGTGAACACACCATCCATTTAAAAGAAAGTTGAACTAAACATAATCAGGTTAATTTCCCCAAACTTGCTCTGTACTCACTGATCCCCCACCTATGGGGTTAGGGGTGGGGTGCTGGAGATTGAACCCAGAGACTTATGAATGCTAAGCATGCGTTCTACCACTCAGCTGAACCCTCAACACCCACTGAGTTTTGTAATTTGCCATTTCTTAAAGGTTTTAAGAACTTTGAAATGGAGAAAAATCAAACTCACATTTTTTTCCCTCCTGATTTAGAAAAAGATCACAATAAACTGTGGAATATTTGGATCAGCTCCTGAGATGGCTACCCTTTTAAACAGAGTTGGATGATCATCACCTACAAATCATATATTAATTTTTTTATCCCTAAATTTGAAAATGTTGAGAGCTAAGTGCCCAGTACCACAAAACCTTTTTAGATGCATTTCCTTTTGCTGCCCTACTTAGAGGTTTGATATGGTACAATATATAGCAGCACAGGTCCTGGGGGCAAAGGAACCGTTCTCCATTTACTATCTATGATCGTGGGCAAATTACTTCACTTCTCTAAGTGTTCGGTTCCTTATCAAAAAACTTAACTAGTTCCTTAATTATATTAATAAAAGTAATAATGAGTACCAATCTCATAGATTCCTTATGAGGATGCTTGTTAATCACTCACCACAATACTTAGAATAAATGACTGAATAACACAGCACTCCGTACCTAGTGGCTCGATGGTTGTTTACCGGTTTTGGATCTCTTCTGCTCCAGTCAAACTAATCTGCACTGTTGCTTACATATCTGGGTTTCCTCGTCCTTCCTTCTCTCCCTCTCTTCCTTCCTTGTCTCTTGTTCTCCCTTCCCTCGTCTTCGTATTTTCACTCCTTCATTACTCACGTGAATCTTCGTTGCTATTTTTTTGTCCTTTCCCTAATTCTCTCATGCTTCCATTCATCCCTCTGGAGCAGTGGTTGCTAAACTTTTTTTGGTCTTTTTTTTTGGGGGGGGGGTACTGGGTAGGGATTGAACCTAGGTATGTTTCAGGTCCCCAGACCTTTTTATTTTGAGACAGGGTCACACTAAGTTGCTAAATTACCGAGGCTGTCCCTGAACTTGTGATCTTCTTGTCTCAGGCTTCTGGAGTGAGGATTAGAGGCATGTGCCACTGCGCTGGCTTTGTTTTGTTTTGAAATGATTCTTGCTGTATTGCCCAGGCTGTCGTCAAACTCCTTGGCTCAAGTGATCCTCTTGCCTGAGTGGGCCAGGGTGCCTGTCTTCCTAAACTTTTTTGTAAAAATATTTTGGGCCTTGTGGTGATACCATCTTTGTCAAAAAATAATCCCCTCTGCTCTGGAAAACATGGCTGTGTTCTGATAAAATTTATTTTGGACCCTGAAATCTGAGTTCATATACCTTCATGTATCACAACATATTTTTCAATTGAGTCTTTTTTTTAACCATTCTAAAATGTAAAAACCATTCTGAGCCCACAGGCTGTACAAAAAACAAGTGTTGGGCTATTCTTGGTCTATAGTGCACCAGCCCCTGTACTAGATCAAGCTGAAATCACATACCCCTCATTGAAGCCTTGTTGACCATCTTATTTCAAAGTGATCTTTTTTTTGTATCTGAAGGTCCTACAGAATTTTTTTTTTTTAAGAGAGAGGAACAGGACTGGAGTGGTGGCTCAGTGGTTACAGCACTTGCCTGGCATGGGTAAGGACGAGGGTTCAAACCCCAGCACCACGTACACAATGAAGTGTTGGAGCAACGGAAGTCACATTGAAAACTAAATGAAAGTGATTCTGTCTCTCACTGTCCCTCAAGATCAGTTGCATTTAGTTTTTCATGTGGTTTTTGTTGCTCCAACACTACAGATGTTTTTTTTTGTCCCCTGACATAGAGTGCAGTGTAAGAGAGTGCCTTTTACTTAATGAATTCCAAAGTGTTTTGAGGAATAAAAGAGTGAATATAATTAAGACATTCAAAATGGTTTCAGAAGTTTTTCTCTTAAAAAATATTTTTAAATTTATAAAGAATAGAACTTTTTTTTTGAGAGAGAGAGAAGAGAAAGAGAATTTCATGTGGCTTTCATTGCTCTGATACTTTGTTGTGTACATGGTGCTGGAGTTCCAACCTGCGTTCTTGCGCATGCCAGGCAAGCACTGTAACTGCTGAGCCATCACTCCTAGAGACTAGGAAGTGCAAGATCATGGTGTTGGAATCTGAAGAGGGCCTTCATGGTGCATTATAACTTGGGGGGAGGACATCACATGACAAGACCAAAAATTTCTTTAAAAAACAAACTCTTTTTAAATCCATGCCTGGAAGATTTTTTTTTTGGGGGGGTAGCAGTATTAGGGATTGAACCCAGGAGCTCTTAACCACTGAGCGACATCCCCAGCCCTTTTTATTTTTAGTTTTTATTTTTATTTTTTTTTAAAGAAAGAGGGGACAGTGAGAGAGAGAGAAAGAGAAGCAATTTTTATTTAGTTTTTCATGTAACGTTCATTCCTCCAACACTTCACTGTGTACGTGGTGCTGGGGTTTAAACTCTCATATTCGTGCATGGCAGGCAAGCACCGTAACTGCCAAGCCACTGCTCTAGGCCCTAGTTTTTATTATTAATTTTTTTATTAAGGTGTTGAGTTACTGTACAATCATAAATGTATATAAAATAACAAGATGATATATATATATATATGTTCTTAAACCAGAATCACCCCCACATTGCCCATACCCAAGTCTCTTGATTTTTCTATATTTCACCCCTACAAGTGATATAAATGCTTAGATTGTGAATTTTCCAGAATTAAATGATTACATAAGTATTATTTGGATTCTCAGGGGGGATAAAGAGTGTGCTACATTGTTGATTGTCTCCCTAGATCCCTCCCTATTCGCCCTCCCTTCCCCCCAGTTACCACATATCTATGGTTGCCCTAGATTATGTTGCTAGCCCTTGGTGGGTCCAATACATGAGTTTGACTACCTTTCACTCAAGCCTGGGGTTAGCTCTGGCCTCTACAAATGAGTGAAAACATTTGACCCTTGGGTCTCTGGGTTTGGCTAACTTTGCTTAGCATGATTTCTTCCACTGCCATTCATTTACCATATTGTTGCAATATCGTTCCTAATTGCTGAGTAGGATTCCATTGTGTGTGTGTGTGTGTATGTATATATATGTGTGTGTGTGTGTGTGTGTGTGTATATATGTGTGTGTGTGTGTGTGTGTGTACACATATATGTACGTGTGTGTGTGTATATATATATATCATAGCTTTTGGATCCATTCATCCAGTGATGAGCGTCTGGGTTGGTTCTATAATTTAGCTATTGTAAATTGAGCTGCTATGAACGTAGATTTTGCTGTGTCACTGAAATGTGCTGATTCTAACTCCTCTGGGCCTTTTTATTTTTAGACAGGGTCTTGCTAAGTTACTGAGGCTGGTTTTGAACTAGCTGTTCTCCTGCTCCTGGGATTACTGGTGCATGCCACCTGGCCTGGCCCCTTCAAGATTTTTTTTTTCAAAGAGAGAGAGGGTCAGTAAGAGAGAAAGAAAGAGAATCAGTTTTTATTTAGTTTTTCATTTAGTTTTCAGTGTTCCGAGACTTTGTTGTATATGTGGTGCTGGGGTTTGAACTCGAGTACTTGCGCATGCCAGGCAAGTGCTGTAACTGCTGAGCCACTGCTCCAGCCTCTATGTTTGACTGATTTTTTTAAAGTATTCTTTCCAAGGCACCTGTTTACATTTAGTTCTTAAAATGTGACATTGACAGAAGTGTTCAATTATACAAATGAGAAAAAGGAGATAGAAATTTAGTGAATTAGATAAGAATGGGGAGATAGCCATTAGGAGCAAGGGGCTGAGTTCTCAGTCCTAGACAATGATACATACATTAATAAGGTTTCAGTATCCTTTTCTTCATTTATTCATTTCTTCTTTTATTCCATTGAAGTTGATGAATTGAAAATTATTCTGGATTATTTATTTATGCAGTACTGAGATTGCACTCAGGGCCTGTACACACTTAGGCAGGCCCTCTATCACTGAGCTACACCTCCAGATTTGCATATATATTTCAAGTGTAACAAATATGTATGACTTTTACAGAGAGAGTTCTAAAACTCATATTGAATGACTAAGTAAACCTAAGTAAATGCACAGCACAGTGGTTTAAGGATTGGAGATTCAATTTTGTCATCTTCTTGATAGTTATATAGATTTAGTGTAATCCCAGCAAAATTTTAAAAACTAGACAAGCTAATTCTAAAATGTTTGTCGTGGCCCAAGAAAAGGCACAACACTCTTGAAAAAGAAAGAAGTTGGGAACTTCTATCCTAGCGATCTAAATATTGGCATCAGTTAGATTAATAGTGTTAACTAATAGTGTTAGGCCATTAAAATATATATATATATATATATATATATATATATATATATTCCAGAAATAGTTTCATTCATATGCAAACACTTGATTTATGACCCAGGAGGCATGGCAGATGAAAGGCAAAGCAATAAAGCTTTTAAAAGTTAATATGTGGGGCTGGAGCTGTGGCTCAGCGGTTATGTTGCTTGCCTGGCTTGCGCGAGTATGTAAGTTCAAACCCCAGCACCACTTATGCAGTAAAGTGTCTGGGGAATGAAAGACACATGAAAAACTAAATAAAAATTACTGCCCTCTTTCTCTCTCCCTCTCTCACTGTCCCCTCTTTCTTTAAAAAAAAAAAGTATGGGAGAGTATGTTCTTGGTTTCAGCAGTATAGAGAAGGGATTCATAAGAAAGCTGCTGCATTTTCTAATAGAATAATAGGCAAAAGTCTTGAATGGGCACTTCAGAAAAGGAGAAATTCACATGTCTTTTTTTTTTTTTTTTAAAGAAAGAGGGGACAATGAGAGAGGGGAGAGAAAGACAGAGAGAATCAACTTTTATTGAGTTTTTCACATGGCTTTCGTTGCTCCGAGACTCCGTTGTCTATGTGGTGCTGGGGTTTGAACCCGCGTACCTGTGCATGCCAGGCAAGCACTGTAACCACTGAGCCACCGCTCCAGCCCCCACATTTCTTTTTTAAAAAATATTTTATTTGGGGCTGGAGCGGTGGCTCAGCGGTTTCGGTGCTTGCCTGGCAAGCACGAGGACCTGGGTTCAAACCCCAGCACCACATACACAATTAAGTGTTGGAACAACGAAGGCCATGTGAAAAACTAAATAAAGTTGTTTCTCTCTTTCTCTGTCACTCTCACTGTCCCTCTCTCTTTATAAAAAAGAAATTTATTTTTTATTGTTACATTTTAGCTGTACATAATGATGAGTTTTGTTGTCACATATTCATAGATGCACACAATATAAGACTATATTTTGGCCAACATTCTCCCCATCCCAGTACTCTTCCACCTCCCTCTCCTGGTCCTTTGTCTCTTTCTTCTGTATATATTTATTCTAATATACCCAGGTCTAGTGACATAATTATTATACCTATGAAGAACATTTTTTTAATGTATGTGACAGTAGTATGTACAATGACACACTTATTAAAATTTGGAGTGTACCTTGTTTTAACTCAGGTCCAGCAAGAAATTTACATTTCTAATAAATATATGAAAAAGTTTTCCACCTTATTGCAAAAGGAAATGCAAATTAGAACCACAATGCCTTAAAGCTGTACACCTAAGTTAAAGTAGGCAATACCAAATCCTGAGGATGTTGAGCAATAGAGACTCATACATGACTGGTGAGAGTGTAAATTAGTGTAACTATTTCCAGGACAGTTCAGCATTATCAAGAAAATTAAAAAGGTGCCTACTCTAATACCTTGCATTTCCATTATTAGAGAAATATGTACTCATGAGAACCAGAAAAATATTTGGAGTAATTTATTTTCATTATCTGAATTGCTTCAATTAATATTTGAGGACAGCTATGATCTGTACACATTGGTAGTTCTTTCTTTGAATAGCAGTGAATAGCAGTGAATGTTTATATTAATCCCACTCTGCTGAATTTTTTTTCCCACAAAATCTTCATTGTGTTCTTCAGTTCCTAAAACAGTGCTGTACAGAGAGCAGGAATTTGATAAATACTGTATTTTTAAAAATATTATTTGAATTTTTACAATGGGAACCTTTCACAATGGCTTTATAGTTACCCAACTCTCTGACTGTTGAGCAATTTGCTCAATTAAATCTGTTTGTGGGTTTAGTAAATTACAACTTCCTCTAGTTCCTTTGAGAGAAATTCTAGCCTCCTGATCGCGTCATCTGGTGGGAGACAAGGAGAGTGAACAAGTAATTATACTGCTTTTTTCCCTTATATTACATACATACTGTTGATCATGAAAACTATGCTCTAAAATAATTTTCCTCTAGAGAGTTGTAATAGTTAAATTATTTTTTTCCCAGTTAAAATATTTCAAAACACTTGAATTTATTAAGGAAACATTTTCTTACTTAAGATTGTCTCTTTCTACATTATATAGGATTTTATCCTAAGGACTTGGGTTTGTGATTTGAGTCATAGTTAACTACCCAGAGTCACCTGTAAGGAAAGCTTTTTAGGTCACAGAAGACCCACCTGAAAGTCTCCTACTTAGTTACTGCAATTGCTAATTCAACAAAAGAGCTTGAGATTTGTGGGGCAGATACTTTCCATGCAGAGGTGTACAAGGGCACAGGTAAATGCTATCTGTCCCCCTACCAGTTGTTTTGTGAATGAACGCTGCAGTTAAGAAGGGCCGTGGAGGGGCTGGAGGCAGTGGCTTAGTGGTTATGGCCCTTGACTGGCATGCACAAGGATGAGGACGTGGGTTCGTACCCCAGCTCCATGTTTACAACTAAGTGTCAGAGCAACAAAAGCCACATGAAAAACTATATAAAATCGACTCTGTCTTTCTCACTTTCCCTCTCTCTCTCTCTCCAAAAAAAACAAAACAAAACAAAAAAAAACACAAAACAAAACAAAAAAGGACCTGGAGGCAATGTACTTGGAGTTTTGCAAATCTAGCATCCATCATGAAAAACATGAATATTAAATATTACTCAGTCATTGGTAGCAGTCTTTCCATCTTCACATGTCCTCCACAAATCCAGGTTTATGTTCAGTGCT
>PVKS010025800.1:0-29404 GCA_004027875.1 Aplodontia rufa | reverse complement strand
AAGATGTAATGCTTTACAATCTAATACCTTTTTTTTAGAATTATAAAGGGAAAGGGAAGGGAGGGATAAGGGAGGGTAATTGGGGGGGGGCACTCCTGGAGATAATTGCAATATCCAGAATATTTACACATTTTATACACATTTTATATTATTTTGTTAAAATCGTGTAAGGTTGTTCAAAAAATAATAATAAAAAAAATTTTTTTAAAATTAAAAATTTTTTTTAAAAAAGGATGGGGATGGCACAGTGGTAAAGCGCCCCTGGGTTCATTTCCTGGTACCAACAAACAAATAAATAAATAAATGCTCTAAAAAATAAACTGTCCTATTTTCCCTCACCACTCCTTATTAGCTGCTTCTTTCGTAGCACAGAATGAAAAAAAAAAAAAAAAGCCATCCCTGGTTGGTTGCTAGTTCAAGGTGTGCATTCTTCATTTCAAAAACTGGAGTTTGTGCCAGGTGCAGTGGCGTAAGCCCGTAAATCACCTGAGGCTGGAGGATCGCAAGTTATGGAGCTGCCTGGACAATTTAGCCTGGCCTGGTCAACATAAAAAATAAAAATGGCTGGGAACGTATGTAGCTTAAGTGGTGGTACAACTCCCTGGTTCAATGCCCAGAACCCCCCCCCAAAAAAAGTTCGACTTTTACTCTCCCTGATATTCCTTTACATTTACGCTTCAAAACTACTTTAATTGGTGCATAACTGTACATCATAGTGGGTGTCGTTGTGGAATATTGTACATCCACATAATTTGATCAATTTCACTCCTTAAAAAAGACTTTTCTTAAAAACAAAATTAATTCTTACACAAGCTTTAAAAAAAGCAGAACATTCGCCTAGACCACAATGAAATGTGGGTGAACACCGGATGCTTAAAGTCTGACCTTTATACAAAGTCCGCAAATAAGACCTCACTGAAAAAGGTGAAGTCAGTCTGAATTATCAGGAAAACAGCAATCTGTTAGCTGGTTCAATGTCCCTTAGAAGCTACCAACTAGCACGCAGCGACAAAGTCCCAGATCGGTTCTTCTAGGAGCGCTGGACCCAGAGCTACCGTCGCATCACTCCGCCCCGCCGCGCCCGAGCCTTTAGCGCCTACAACCAAGAGGCAAATCCGGGGCGCGCCGAAGCCAGCAGCGGGAGCGCCGGGTGCTGCTCAACGGAAAAGGCTGTGCCCGCGCGGCGAGGAAGCGGGCGAGCCACCCGCCAGCGCCGAGGAGCGCGCCGGGACCCTGTCAGACTCCCCACACCCGGGGGCAGCAAGCTGGAGCGAAGGCGGGCTGCCGGGAGGAGGCGGGCGGGGCGGCGGGCGGCCCTCCAGGCGCGGCGCGCGTTTCCGGCGTGCGCGGCGGAGCGCCGGGGCGGGGGCACGGCCAGCTCCCAATCGCGCACAATGAGACAGCGCCGAGCGCCGGAAGTGGGGCCGTAGGAAAACTCGGAGAGGGAGCCCAGCCGGGACAGGAAGAGGCGGGGGACCGCGGCGGAGGTGGTGAGTACTCCGGGACGCCTTATCTCCGCGTCCCTCCCTGACTCGCCTCCGGGCTGGGTCTGCCTTGGTTTCCTTAGTCTTCAGAGTAGAGGTCGGGCCTGGACCTGGAGGTACGTTGGCCCTCTCCTTCCCCGGCCTCCTCGCCCCAATTTCGGCTAGGGATTCCCCAGGCCGGCTAGGACTGAGCTCTCGGGTTCGAGTCCTCCTCTTTACCTTCTGTCACACTCTGTGAGGGCAGGATTAGGGATTTGGGTCGAGACATTGCGCCCCGGCCCTCTGTCGGCTGTGGGGACCTCGGAATCCCACCAAAGTGGCGGGTCACTTCCTGCTTCCTAGTCCCCACGGTGGCTTCGTGGCCAGGACAGCAAGGTACGCCTCCTCACCTCGGACGGTCAAGTGTGGAATCAAAGGCAGAGTAGGGGTGGGGCAGTCTGATGGGAATCTAAAAGGAGTGGCATTCTTTAGAGAATTGCTGTTAGTGACAAAACCAAACTTGTTTAGAATTGAAGAATGAGAAATGGAGAGGTTCGCTGGAGTTGTCCATTGGTCGGAAACCCAGACCCTTTGATTGGAGCGGTACCTTGGTCCAGAGGCCAGCCCCTGGGTAGCCGAAGAGATCAAAGCCAGTCTGTTCAGAAAAGTGATGAAGGGACTAGGTAGAGTTGAGAGGAACTGTGGTCTGTTTACATAAAGTTTTGGTTACTTTTTGTAGCACTTAAAAGTAATTGCCAACTTTTTTTTAAAAAAAGACTGTTTCGGTAGTTTTGTAGCAGTATTGGCTTGGGATTAAGTTTCCTTTTGAAGTTTTCTTTGACAAGATGCACTTTAGTTATATAGGTAAAAACTTACCCAATTTGATATAACATTTTACTGTTATATAGTTTGCAGAACTGTACAGAGCTGCTCATTCACAGATTTAATCTTCATATTAAATAGTAATCACTAATTTCATGATTATAGGACTGTCTCCTAATTTATAGTGGAATGTGCTGATTATTAACAATGTGATAGAAATTTAATTAAAAGAAAAAGTTTCTTACACACTTTTGAGCATCAATGTGATAAATGTAGTATTTTGTGTAGTTAGTATTGTATCTTGTTATAGTGTGTCATTTTCTCAAAATACCTTCTTTCAGGTACAAAGAAAGAAAATTGACGTCAGACCATGGGAGATGCAGCAAAACCTTATATTGTGAAGCGCACTAAAGACCGAGGACCTGTTGATGATGATGATTTCAGAAGGGGTCACCCCCAACAAGATTATTTAATAATGGATGATTATGCTAAAGGCCATAGCAGTAAAATGGAAAAAGGCCTTCCAAAAAAAAAGCTAACTCCTGGGAACTATGGGAATACCCCCAGAAAAGGACCATATGCTGTTTCCAGCAATCCATATGCATTTAAGAACCCAGTATACAGTCAACCCAGTTGGATGAATGACAGCCACAAAGATCCGAGTAAGAGATGGCTATCTGATGAACTTACTGGTAATTCAGACAATTGGAGAGAGTTCAAACCTGGACCTAGAATCCCTATTATGAGCAGGCCAAGAAAAGATGCCTTTCAGGAAAGTGAAGATGGTTATAGATGGCAAGATGGAAGAGGCTGCAGAACTGTAAGACGACTGTTTCATAAAGACCTAACAAGCCTAGAGACCATGTCAGAAATGGAAGCAGGAAGTCCTGGTAATGTGTTCCAACTTGTAAGGTTACAACCCCAAAGTCTGCAAAGTCTTTCCTTTTTATCCAAAATAAGTTTTATTATTTTCAGCAGTGAACTTCCAGTTTTTCATAGTTTCTGCTTTCAGAAATGGCTGCTTATTTAATGTGATTCTTTTAAGGTCAATAATCATGATATTTGGGTAACTCCACCACATTTCATATGTTGGTCCTTTCAAAATAGACTGCTTCTTTTCACTCCTGGGTGGGAGTGGTGGCATGTGCCTGAAATCCCAGCAATTCAGGAGCCTGAGGCAGGAGAATCGAAAATTTGAGGCCGGCCTCAGCAATTTAGTTGTCTCAAAATAGAAAGAATAAAAGGGGGCTAAAGATGTAGCTCAGTAGTAAGGCAGTCTGGGTTCAATGCCTAATACAAAAAAAAAAACATTTACCTCATGGCTCATTTTGCTTTAGTGAACATGTTTTCATATAGTAAAAAAATAAAATTTTTATAGAAGAAAATGGTCACATCCCTCTGGGGTCCATAGCATATTTTCTAAATGGTGTGTATGTATTTTCAAAATTGTGTTTATAACTTTGTATTTAAAAAATGAATGTGTCCATAGTATAAGTGGCAATGTAAAAATAAAAATTTTAAAAAAGGATTTAATGTTAAAGCACAATATAGACTGAATATTTTGCTTGCCAAAAGAGGGATATGTCTTCTGGGTAAAGTATCACTCTCAAGAGGAGGATGACCTATGGTTTTATTTTTCAAGAGGGAGCAGTCAGGTGCAGTTGCATGCATCTCTAGTCTCAAACCTGAGGGGTCTGAAGCAGAAGGGGAAAGATCACTTGAACCCAGGAGTTGGAGGCCAGCCTAGGAAAAATAACAAGACACCATCTCAGGAAAAAAAAAAAAAAGCTGGGGATTTAGTTCAGTGGTAAAGCACTTGCTTAGTTTGTGCAAGGCCATGAGGGTTGAGGATTGGGGGTAAGCATGGCAACAAAGTTTGGGAAGCATGAGTTTTGAAAGTCAAAATACAAAGAAAAGTCTTGCTGTTTACTTTCAGGAAAACAAAAACCCATTTCTGAGTGCCTTCACATACTTGATAATAATTGCCCCAGAATGATTATTTTTGCATTTTTCTAAAAGGTGCAAAGTAGATTTTATCCATGTAGAAACAATTTCTCTAAACAGGAAGGTTATTTTTATCTAATGGACATATTTTCTGAGGTGAAATAAAGTCATACATTGGATGCAAAAATGGAACAATAATATTTAGTATGAAAATTATACTTGGAAAAACTGGGCTTTTATGTTTATTAGCTGAAAGTCTTTTCTAGTGGTCCTATAGCATGAAGTATAAACTGTCTAAACTTTTTTTAAAAATTTAAATGCATTCAGGCATAGACTTTTTTAGGTTTTCCAGAGGCCTTTTTTTCCTGTTCTCTCACAGTGACCAGTTCATACTTGTGTCACCTATAAGGCACTTGAATTTGGGACTCATATATATAGAATACTTTAAAAAGAAAAAGTCTATTTTTTATTATTAGAAAGTCTTAGTACAAAATGAAAATCTCAAGCACTTGTTAATATTAAATGAGAGGGGAAGAGACTGATATTTTTCAAAGGAAAATTAAAAGCAAACCCTAATATCAAGTAGCAGAAACAATGAAATGTTAAAAAGAATGAAAATAGTAGGTAGAGATAATAATACCTTAGCCTTACATGTGTTTAACCCTAAAAAGAACTTGAAAGAATTTTCTAGTGGAGCAGTGTTGTGATATAGCAAAGGTGAAATCACGATTTTACAAATTAGGCAGCTATAGTTGAGAGAGGTTAAATTTATCCAGACTTGTTTATGCAAAGTGGTAGATGAGGAAGTGGAACTGTAATTGGGGACTCTATCACCCTGGCCATAACTCCGCCTCTCTAGACCCAGAATCTGAACATTTATTGATAATTTCTGGGCTTTTGGTTTGTGTTTTTCTTTTTTAAAACTTGTGTATGTTTATATTTCCATATTGCAGTGTCCAGGTGGGATGTGGCCATTAAATTTAATTACTGATACTTATCTTTTAGAAAAGAAGTTGAAAAACATTTTAAAAATAAAGGTTTATAGAGCAAAAATTTGCAGCTAGACATTAAAAAGGCCATTTGCAAACCAAAAAAAAAAAGCTGTTATATGTATTCTTATTTGGTCTTAGGAATAACTAAGGAAGTTGCTTAAGTGTGTTTCTACAGGAAATGCATTTTCACTGTTTTTATCAAAGGCTGTCCAAAATGCACCTTCTTTTTGTATGTGAAAATACAGGTGCATGCTTTTACAGTTGCTAAATGAAGAACTATTCTTCTTCTGTCCATTGAAAAACTCCATAAAAGAAGCATTAAGCATTTGTATGTTATTTATTGTAGAGAGAAATTGAGTTTAAAATCTAAACTCTACTACATTCAAAGAATCCTTAAAGGATCTCGTTAAAGAAATCACAATGTTCTTAATGAAGGGTCTTATTAAACAGTGTGAGAAGATATAATGAAAGTAATGTTAGTTGCTTTTTTCCTTTAATACTACCTTTCGGTTTTTCACTGTACGTTACTGACCCTGCTTCATCCCTCAAATGTCCTAGATTATTAATTTAACATATTTAGGGAAATGCCATTAATGATTTTACCTGGTAGACAGTCCACTCAGATACATGCGTCATTTGTGAATGGACTAATGGACCATATTCAGATAAAATATGGGGAAATAGGAATGCTGAATATAGAGAACCCCTGTTACAATAAAGTTGGGATGAGCCAGATAGTCTTCCTCTAAGTAATTATGGGAAGCTTTTGGTGGCACCCACTCTTGCCTTCCAAGAGTCTCTCCAGTCAGATTTTGTCAGTTAATATGTGCAAGCCTATAAAACTTAGTTCAGGAAGTTATATTGCTTTCAGTTCTAGTTTATTCTAGATGTGAGTGTGTATGTGCCAACAAGAGATTTTGTAGTAACTTCAGTTTTTTATGTTAGAAGATGAAAGGCTGAATTTCAGATTCCATCCATATTTTAATCTATTTCAAATCTCTTTTCTTTGACTTAGTCCTATGTCTTTGGACAGGTTATTAATTCTCTTGGACTGGGATTGTCCCCATCTGAATAATGGGGAATATTAGTATCCATGTCAGGATTACTGTAGGGATTAAACAAGAGCAGCATACAGAAACTGCTTGCTTTAACATCTGCCACATGATAAAATAATAATGGTAGCTGCTGTTATCATCATCTGATAGAATTTCTGTAGCAATCCCCTTCTCTGATAAAAGTTATAGGAGTTAATCATGGTCTTTGGAGAGAGAAGTCACTTTCTAGAAAAAGCAGCAACTACAGTTATATTGAGAAGTTTTATCACCAAGAGGGAGTAAGTTAAAGAAGGAACTTGGTTACATATCAATTACTGTTTTGTGAACTAATATGGGGCTTTTCTAATTGCACATATTGTAAGTCTCTAATGAGAGTTTGCCTAAAAAGAGTTTTCTGTCATGAACACCAAAGTCAAATGTATTTATTTAGGGTAAGAGAGAACTTATAAGTAAACTAAATGAGAATTAACACATAAGTTAGAAAATGGTCATCTCAAAAATTTATTCATACAGTACTTCTGGCCTTCAAAGATAATAATTGGGAATAAAGGGAGTATTAAAAAATGAGATATTATCATTTCCTACTCAAATGTTGGTATTTTATTGGCTCAAGTCCTTTTTTTTTTTTTGTACTGAAAATGGAACTCAGGGGTGCTTTACCACTGAGCTACATCACCAACCCTTTTTGATTTTACATTTTGAGACAAGGTCTCACTAAGGTGATGCTGAGACTGACCTTAAACTTGGGATCCTCCTGTCTCAGCCTCCCAAGTCACTGGGATTATAAGTGTAAACCACAATGCCTGGTTGCTCAGTCCATTTTGATTGATATTTTTAAAATATGCTTTTCCCTAATACTTATTTAATTTTTTTTAAATTGTCACATATTATGTTACAGTAGCTTTTTGTCAAATATTGTTAAGTTCATCTCAGGTGGTTTGAGCACATTGCTTACTCTTTGTCTGTTAGAGCTCTTAGCATTAGTTTTGTTCTTGCCATGCTAGTGATCAAACCCATAGCCTTAGGCATACTAGGCATGTGCTCTATCAGTGAGCTATATTCCCCCGAGCCTGGAGATACCCCTTTTGAAAACAGGAGGTCCTCTATATCCATTTCTGACATTGAATTTTTTTCAGTTAACCAACTCATTGTAATTTAATGTACTAATAGTGAGTTCTGAAAATTTGACAGAGGAATTTTAGTGGGTTTATATTTCCAGGAACTAATTTGTATAAGCCATTGAATGTCCACGTAACAGAATTTTAATTTGGGAAATAAATTTTAATTTAGACATGTTAATAAAGTAGTTTCATTTTTCTTAACTTGATAGAAATCACCAAAGCTCCTTAAAGCAGACACACAGTTCAATCACTGTCATCTTTTTCACAGGTTGAAAAGTTGTAAACTTAAAAAAAGGAACTGATTCATTAACTCATTCTAAGGATTATAGAATTAGCAGCAGGAGTTTATAAGCAAATGACTTTGTACTTAGAGAAAACCTTTATTTCAACTTTTACTTCTTCCTTCCTTTGAAATATGTTGAGTATGCAGTTGGTTCAAAAAAGCTAAAATGAAAGTAGAAATAAAATGGAAAATGGTTGCCCTTGACAAATGAAATTTTAGGTTGGATTTCTTCCTGTTTACGGCAGAACCCCAATTTTTGTGTCATGGAAGACTTGATTTACAGCTAAATGATTTTTTCACTCCAGATAAGGATTTCTGAGTTCTCCAAAAATATGCAGTATTGTGCATTTTGCACTATTGAGATTGTTCACTTAAAAAATAAGCAAACATGGACAATTCTCATTACAATAACAGGTATACTTACAAGTATACTACAATATACTAGATATATGTACATTATAAACATTAAGTATATTAGAATTATATACAGGTATACTTGCCTTCAGAGGGTAATTTTTACTATTAATTTAGTACGCTCAGTAGCATACCATGAAGAGAGAAAATCAAATTGTATGATCAAAGCAGAATTTTTATTCTTCTGTTTTTTTTCTTTTTGTTGTTAGTGTATTATAGTTACACTTAATAGTGGAGTTAATTTTAACATGTTCATAAATGCCATGAGACATTTTTCTTTATTTCAGCTGAATTCCTTTTAAGTTACAATATTTCTGTGGCTTGGTGTATCCCAGATGATGTGCTTAGTAAATATTAAAGCTCCATGGGAGGGCCACATTTCCATTTGTTCTGTGTTCAGATGTCTTTATTCTGTCGCACAATTTAATTAATATGTAAGCTTTGCTTTTTACCCAGGAGAGGTATTGTTCAACATTGCCAATAATATTTTCCCCCTAACTTAAGAAAACAAGAAACAGCGATCCAGACCTAGGAAGCCACGGAGGACTAGAAATGAGGAAAATGAACAGGACGGAGAGTTGGAAGGCCCTGTGATTGATGAGTCTGTTCTTTCAACAAAGGAGCTACTGGGCTTACAGCAGGCTGAGGAGCGTTTGAGGAGAGACTGCATTGACAGGCTTAAAAGGGTAACAGCTTCCTGTGTGTATTTGCTAATTAAAATCCTTGTTCTAGTTTAAAAAAGGAAATGATTGGAAATGCATGCTTTGATGAATTAGGTACCCTACTTTTTTTTTTAAATTTAACATACAAGTGTTTATTCTTGGCAGGTATATTATTCTGAAAATAATCGAATGAATTTGCCATACCACAGAACCCACTCCCTTAAATCTCACCTTCCTCAGCCCTACCCTGTAACAAATATTTTAGGATCAAATATTTTAGGTAAGTGTCCAATCACTTACCAACTTCCCTGGGTAGTCTTCTCTTGTCCTGAGGAATCATTTGTTCCAGATAATTATTACACCCAGTGGTGATACTTTGCAGTGTCAAGAAGTTCCCTTGTCATTGTAGTGATTCCTTTCTGGGGGTTAAAACTTTGTTTCACATAGACTACCCATTGTGCAAATAAGCCTACCTCCCTTTTGCAGTACCCTACTTTGATCACCAGGATTTAAGTGCTACAAGTTGAAAGTGATATTCAGTATGATGTAATATAATTAAGAACAATCACCAGCATATTTAAGTCAAAATGACCATTAGGATGGTGATAAAGCAAAACATGACGTAATAACAGTTTTGAAAGCAAAGAGGAAATCATTTTTCTGGGTAATTTTGTTTACTTTTATGTTTGGAGATGTATCTCTTTATCAATCTTTTCAAATTATAGCGGCCAAGAAACTGCCCTACAGCCAAGTATACCTGCAAACTCTGTGATGTTTTAATCGAATCCATTGCATTTGCCCATAAGCATATCAAAGAGAAGAGGCACAAGAAAAACATTAAGGTAAGTTTCATGTGACCCAAACTAGTGTTTTTACGTGTCAATTGTTACTCGCATTTGGGGGGCTTTTTTTCTGCTAAAGCTGTGGTATTAATTAACTTTAATGCTTTATTTATTTAATTTGTTTTAACCAAAATACTTTAATCAGATTTTCTGGGCAATCTTGTGAATTTTCTTGTATAATATCAGGGTGTAGGAAGTCATGGATAGGACCTACATATGTGTTGTTACAATTAAGCAAATAATCAGTTAGTCATTACTGTTTTTAATGTTCTTTTCTTACACTTTCTCCTTATTCCTGCCTACTCTGTAATGATTGAAATTATATGCATAAAGTGTGTATATATTTGTTATAATAAAGACAAACACAGCTAAGATGAAAAAGAGGGCTAAAAATAGATTACAGAAAATTCTTTAAGGTGTTGTCTCAGTGCAACATAAAAGGTAAAACCTATGTACAAACCATTTTTAATTTGAACATTGATCCTAAAAGGAGAAGCAAGAGGAAGAGTTGCTCACTACGTTACCCCCGCCAACACCCTCCCAGATAAATGCAATTGGCATTGCCATTGACAAAGTGGTACAGGAGTTTGGCTTACACAATGAGAATTTGGAACAGAGGCTAGAAATCAAATGTATCATGGAAAATGTGTTCCAGCACAAGTTACCAGGTATTTTCTAGATTTCTTTTTTATAGTTAGCTATTTAAAAGCACCTTGTTCATATTTCAAGTAATATTCACCTCATAAAAATTTGTTTGCTGTGTACTAAAGCTTTATTTTTAGTGAGTGTGTTTTGTTGTTGTTTCGTTGGTTTTTCTCCTGGCTTCTCCAAAGGTGACAAAGATTTTTAGCATTCATTGTCATCATGAACCTGTTTTCATTATAAATACTATGATATGATGAATTTTAATATAATTGAATGCTCTATATTATTGGCACTATGGTACTGTTTTCTATATGTATATGTGTGTATATATATATATATATATATGTATATGTGTGTGTGTGTATTTGTTTACCTTACTATCTGAATAGGCACACTATTTTTTAATTAAAATAACAATGGAGCATACCTGTAATCCCAGAAACTCAGGAGGCAAAGTCAGGAAGATTACAAGTTCGGGACCAGCCTCAGCAATTCATTGGGTCCCTGCCTCAAAATTAAAAGGGCCGGGGATGTAGCTCAGTGCTAAAGCACTCCTAGGTACAATCCTCAGTACAAAAAAATAAAATAAAGAGAAATATCCTATAGTCATGATTTTCAGGGTACACGTGTCAAAAAAAGGAAAGGTTTTTATTTAAGCATACTTAAAGGAGCTTTGAAAACTAGTTTATAAGTAATTTTATAATGGGCTCTGTGTGCTGTTTAATTGCTCTTTTGAAATTTTATCTGTCTTCTATTTTTAATTTTTTTTGAGACACAGGGTGTCTGCTAATGTCAACCAAGCTGGCCTTGAATTCCTGGACTCAAATAATCCTCCTGTCTCACCCTCCTGAGTAACTGGGGGACACTACTGACCTAACATTTTTCATTTTAGACCTTTGGCACAGAGTGAGGGAGGGAACACAACAATTTGATGTAAGCTGCTTATGAATATTTAAGGCTGATTATGGTAAATGCATGACAGAGCAACTGCTAGTCCTTGATGAGAACAAACCTTACCTCTCTCCCTTTGGCCTTCTTGTTTAGATAAATGATTGGAATAGCTTAATCATTCTCAATCCTTGCCATAGATCAGAATTATCTGTGGAGCCATGATCAATCACTTTTAGAATGTTTCACTAGTGAATCTGATTCACAGGCTAGAATCATTATTTAAATCTGTCACCTTATAACTCTTTTAAAAACTGTTTTACTAGAAGATCATGCAAGATATGATATATACACATTCTTTTATAAGAATAAGGAGGGAGAATCTACTCATTTCATTACATAGAGTATACTTTTTATTTTTTTTTTTAGAGTATACTTTTTGTTCGTGAGTGATTCATATTAAAAAGTAACTATGTTAATTTTTCCTATTACTGAAGCATGCTCTTTATAGTTAATTATACCTTTGCTTTCTAAAAAGTGACAAGAAACATTTACATTAGTTCTTGTTTATACTATAAAATCCATAAATGTAAAACAGGCATTCTTTTCAACTTTCACATTTTTGAAAATCATTGCCAATAATGCAAGCATGATAATATAGAAATATTTTAAATGTTTTACAATTGACGTGAAAGGAGTAGCCATTAAACTAAACCAGTTTTTGGTGCCTACTCTGTCAAATAAAATTAAGGGATGAACAAAAAGCCACCTATTCCTATCCTTTGTTTATGCCAGACTTTATGTTTTGCTTTTGGGTTTTAGTTGATGGTTCCATTTCTAAAACAGCAGTGTTTATGTTATACCTTTTGAAAAACTATACCCTATTTATGAATTCTATGTATTTATTTATTTGTAGATTGTTTTCTGAGATTATATGGGTCTTCCTGTAGCAGATTGGGTTTCAAAAATTCGGATGTAAACATTGACATTCAATTTCCAGCCATTGTAAGTACAAAATGGGATGTTGAAATTTTCAGAATGATATGGAAACTTTCTTTCACATGAGAATGTATATGAATATATTTTACATAAAGATACTTGAAGTACAATGGTGACAGCTTTTTTCCAAAAATTTCCATTTTTGTATGTTTTGCTTGTCTTCAGGTTCAGAGAATTTTATATATTTTCAGTCTTATTTTACTTTACAGATCCTTCATACTTACTGGTAACACTGGGTTTCTAACCATGTGAATCTTATGGGGGTATTTAGGTTTTGGTTAACTTGGAAAGATTAAATTCTCAGTAAAATCAACTTTCCATTGATAGGAAATAAATTCATATTTTAAACAGTGTAGATTTTTTAAAATTTATGATCTTAATGGTTAATTAGCGCAAATTTCCTATTTTATATATCAATTTTGTTAAAATAACTATGCTTTTGAACAACCACACCAATTCTGGATTTCTGGCTTAAATGTGATTCAAAAAGACATTGATGATTGAGAATTTTAAAACTGGAAGGAACTTAAATAGATTATCTGTTTGCCCACTGGTGGTTCTCACAGGCCAGTTTACGGTGGGTCTATGCCTAGTCACTATGGTTGTTTGTTATAAGTATAGACTCCAAGGTTCTATCTTCAGATGTTCTATTTCATAGCTTCTTGTTCCTTGTTATTCTTGACTGCTTTAGCCACCTGTTCAGCTAAACAATAGATTTTGCTGTTTTTTAATAGAGAAAGAGAGAGAAAGAATCAATTTTATTATTTATTTTTTCATCTGGTGTTTGTTTCCCCAACACTTAGTCGTGTATGTTGTGCTGTGGTTTGAACCCAGGTCCTTGCACATGACAGGCAAGTCCTCTATACCACTCCATCCCCAGATTTTGCTATTCTCTTAACCTTAAATTCTGATCGGTGATTTATCAACCATAGCAGTTATTTTGATCTGGCATCATTCATGCATTCGTTTAACAAATATTCACTAAATGCCATTCATTCATTCATTCATTCAGCAGATATTTACTAAATGCCCATTGTATGACAGACATTATACTAGATTTCTAAAGGACAAAACAGATATAGATCCTCTCTCATGGGACTCAAATCTAGTTAAGGAGAGAAGTAGTTACTTATTAATTATAGTGAAAGCTGTGCACAAAAACTGGGTTCAGTGACAGAAAACAAGTAGCATGAAGAGATGTAGCAATCATGAAGGTCTTTTTGAAGAGGGAATCTTTAAGCTGAACTCTGATTAGAATGGAAAGGTTGACTGAGGCCCAACATGCAGGATCTTGTAGGCTATGGCAAGGATTTTACTTTGACTTGGGGGCAGTAAGAAGTCATTGAAAGTTTTAAGGATCCAGTTACTGAGTTTTGAATGGTCTGATTCCAGCATGGAACAAGAATTGGAGTTGGAATCAGTAAACTATCTGTCCTAATAGACTTGCAAAGTGAAAGGTAATATTATTAGTACTGTAACAACTTCCAATTAGTGCTTCAAGATTTTCTGTAAAGCTAATTTCCTCAAGAATTAGTTAATCGGGAGTTGAATGTGTAGTGGGTCTCATTCTGGTAGCAGTGTTTATTTCTAATTTGGGAAGGAATTTTGGGAACTTTAGACTGAGTTGTATCAGTGAAGGAAAAGTATTTAGGGATTATTTCATGTATTCATCTTGTTTCCTAGATGTCTCAGCCAGATGTCCTCTTAATTGTTCAAGAATGTTTAAAGAACAGTGGTAAGACCAAATTCTTCATACATTATGCTTTTTTCTTTTATCTATAAATTTGATATATCTTATTACTCAAACTCTGAAAATATGAAGTCATGTTTTTAAAGTCACTTATTTTTTCTTTTTTATTGGTGCACTGTAATTATACATAATACTGGGATTTATTATGCCATATTTGTATATGCACATAATTGATCAATCTCATTCCCCAGTAACTTTCTTTTCCCTCCCACTTCTGTCCCTCTTAAAATTATTTATATGTGTAATATCCAAAGCAAAAATCAAAGCAAATGGCCATGAATTATTAACTAGTTAATTAAAGTTCTGTTAGTAGTTCTGTGCAGAATAACAATTTCAAAGTAAAGCTTTTAGCTTGATGATGACATCATTATTAAGATTAAATGATTCTAGACTATGATGAAGAAATGCAAAATATGTATAATTTAGTCTTGAGGGTAAAATTAAAAGATGATACACTTTATTCAGTGATTTAAATTAATGTTTTTTATATAAACAAGCAATAGGTGTTACCCAACCCTGATTAATAAACTCCCAAATACTCATTCCTGTAAATTTATCAATTGTCCAATGTACTGTCCAGTTAGGGCTTTATGACTTTTTCTGCTTTCATGGTCTCACCAAATTGTCCCTTCCTGTGAATAAATCATTCTTATCCTTTTTGTTTTGGTTGAATAAAGCATTTAAATATTTCTTCTTTTAGTCAATACTTTTTTTTTTTAAGAGAGATAAAGAGTCAATTTTATATTTTCATTCACTTTTTGTTTTTCCTCCATTTAGTTTGTATATGTGATGCTGGGGATCAAACCCAGGTCCTCAGGCGTGCCAGCAAGCACTATATCACTGAACCATCTCTCCAGCCCATCAATAAGTATTTTGACATTTCAGTGGCTTTCGTATCAATTTTGTTTTAAAATCTTGTTATCCACATATTTAAATGTTCTGATCCAATGATGTAGTTATTTTTAATCAAACATTACCTTTATAAAATAATGCATTTAAATTATTGTGATTACTTGATTCTTAAATATATTTTTTTCATTTTTCAAGTCCTTTCAGAACTTTATTTAGTAATGGTCTTTTTCAAAGAGGCTAAATAGATAAGCCACAACAAGTACTTCTACTTTATCTCAGTCTGCTTTTAACAAAGCTTTAATTAACCTATTTAATATGTACTTCTTTCCCCAGATTCCTTTATTGATGTTGATGCAGATTTCCATGCGAGGGTACCAGTGGTGGTGTGCAGAGAAAAGCGAAGGTTTCTATTTTCTTTAAGCTGTTCATTAACTATCAACTTGCCAAAAGCACAAGTACTTTACTAAGTCTTAAGTCCAACTTCGGAGTTGTAAGCTGTACCTTATATGATTATCTCATGTTTCCTACTAGCTTTCTTCCTGTGCTTTGGCTTTTTTTTTTTTTTTTTTTTTTTTTTTTTTTTTTTTTTTTTTTTTTTTTTTTTTTTTTTTTTTTTTTTTTTTTTTTTTTTTTTTTTTTTTTGTATTTTAGCTTTTGATACAAGAGCCAATAGTTTTTTAATTTTTATTTATTTATTTTTGGTGCCAGGGATTGAACTCAGGTACACTCAACCACTGAGTGACATCCCCAGTCCTTTTTATTTTTTATTTTGAGACAAGGTCTTGCTAAGTTACTAGGGCCTCACTAAATTGCTGAGGCTAGATTTGAACTTGCAGTCCTCCTGCCTCTGCCTTCCGAGCTGCTGGGATTACAGGCGTTTACCACCACACCCCACTTATTTTAAAGAGAATAAAATTACTTAGAAGAATAAAACATAAGAAGGAAGCATTTTGACTCATTTTAACTAAGTAAAAAAAGAACATTATCAAATGGTTACTTGCTCTGATTTCCTTTACTTGCTGTCCTTTTTACCAGCATTTGTGGCAGTGCAGAGTAGCTGTTAATGTGACCTCCCTCATCTCTCCCTTCATCTGGAAACATAGCCATCATCTCCATAAATGGGTGGCTTATAGGCAATAATAAGACTTAATAAATTCCTTAACTCTTGTAAAAACACTATTAAAAAGATGAGTCATATTCTCATTTGAAACATTGCATAATATTTTCCTTATTGCATGCTCCCCCCAAAATATTTTCAGTATATTCAAACAGAGTTCTTCTGAAAAATAAAGTTTATTCAATAAGTTGCTGCTGTGTCTTTTTTTTTTAATCCAATTTTTTAAATGATCCGTGAAGATTTAGGGAGTTTTAAGGTTTTGTTTTGGTGTTTGTTTGGGGGGTTTTTTGCATTTAGTTATTTATTATCCGTGTAAATTAGAAAATATTAAAACCTACATAACACACCTTTTTCTCTCTTCTTCATTCCCATCTTCACCCTCACCCCTACCAGTGGTCTTCTTTGTAAAGTGAGTGCAGGAAATGAAAATGCTTATCTGACAACAAAGCACTTAACTGCCCTTGGAAAACTAGAACCAAAGCTGGTTCCTTTGGTGATTGCATTTAGATACTGGGCAAAGGTAAGTTTGAATTCTTTAAATATACGTATATATTCTGTGTACTTACTATGCTTTGATTTTTACTGGGTTAATTTAATCTTAAAAAAAATTTCATGTATACAGAAGGAAAATTTAAGGTTTCTATTTCACTACAACAGTATTGCTTGAAAAATCAAAATGACTTATACTGCTTATTAAAAGTCAGATTTAGGTCAACTCCCAAAGGATGTGGCCGAAGAATTTTCAACCTAATAGTTTCCCAGGGTAATTCTTAGGCACAGTAACGTTTTAGATAAACTTCACATACCATTTCTAACAGATCCAAGGACTCCAAAAAGAAATGGAAGATATATTTCTAAAATGTTTTCAATAAATTCTCCTAGTTGATATAATCAAATAAGGGAGCACTTAATATTCTTCCTAAGTATAAGGTCACATCATGATTGAAACTGTATAAGGTGCATTAAAGAGAAAAGCAACAGCTATACTGATAAAGGTATATAAGTAACAAGAGATAATTCCAGAGTTTTTGGATCCAGGATGAACAGAGAATGCCCCACTATTAGTTAGATGAATTGATAATCGCAGTATGCTCTTCTTTGAAAATTCTTTTCTGCTTCATCATTAAGTAGGCCATGCTTTTTTAGTTGTTCTTTCCATTAGTTCTGATGAGTTTGCCAGCATCTCTCCTCAAATTGCCTCTGTGACCTAAGCATGCATTTACATGATTATAAGTAAGTTAAGATGACAGGACCATTAAACTGAGCAAAATCAATTGGAATTGAACCATTGTTTTTTACTTCATTCACATATGTTTTAACCACGTGAGTGGATTTACTAAAGACGTTAAGAAATGAAATAGCAAATGATATTTTAGGGACTATAGGGACTTCGTGAGTAAGTTAATAGGATTAAACATTTGAAATTGAATCTTGCTCAAAACTACAATATGTGGTTACTGCAAAAGAGTAAGGAAATTGTGTATTTGTATCACTGTGCAGGAGTCTTTGTTGTTTTGTTTGTGGAGTTGGTGATCAAACCCAGAGCCTTGCACATGCTGAGCAAGTGCTTTACCACTAAGTTACATACCTTTACCCTGTATTGTGCTGCTTTATTCAGAAGAATCACCATAAATCATCTGAGAATGAGCTTGCAAGTTTTAGGCTAGGTTTTTTAAATCACAAATCAGAATGGATGGAACTGGAGGATGTCACACTAAGTGAAATAAGCCAGTCTCAAAAAATCAAAGGTTGAATGTTCTTTCTGATATGTGGACACTAATCAAAAATAAGGAAAAGAACAGATAGACAAAAGGAAAGGAAATGGAGAAAGGAGGATTAAGATAGGGAAAGTTCATGAAATGAACCACACTTAACTTTCTCATGTTCATATATGAACATATCATAGTGAATCTCATCAACATGTATGTCAACAAATCATCAAAAAAAAAAAAAAACTATTAGTAAATAACAGAAAGATTAGTAGAATAGAGGGACGCAAACAGGGCCAGGGGAGAGCTGGAATACTAGGGCCTGAATTAGAAACAGTGCATGCCTTTATAAAAATGTCAGAGTTTATCCTATTTTCAAGTATATCTAAAAAGAGCAGAGCGTTGGGGTAAGGGAAGGGGCAATATAGTGAACTGAGTTAAAACAAGATACACTCCAAGCATTTATAATAATGCCAATGTACATTCTATTGTCATGTATATTTTTTTAAAATAGGTGGGAAGAAAAGAGAGGGAGGGGGAAACTAAGAGACTGCATTAGAACAAGGTAAACTCCATGCTTTTATAATTAAGTCATTATATAATCTAAGTCATGTACACCTAAAAAAGGACCAATTAAAAAGAAAACAGCAATGGAAGAAGATCCATTTTTGAGGTAATATAATATGTAATTATAATTGCGGTATTATATTCATTTATTCAAGAGCATTATATCTGGAAAAAAATCAGATTGGTGCAAAAAAAAATGCTTAATCTCTTTTCTCTCATTTTTAGCTTTGCAGTATAGATCGCCCTGAGGAAGGAGGTCTGCCACCTTATGTGTTTGCCCTTATGGCCATTTATTTTCTTCAACAGAGGAAAGAACCTCTTCTGCCAGTTTATCTAGGATCATGGGTATGATACTTCTGTTTATATATCTGATACTGATTTTATTATAGATCTACAACTCCTTACGCATAAATTTGAAGTTTAAAAAGCTAACCAGAAGTAAAATAGATTTATTGTTTGATTGGTATTCATGTCTTTCATTGCTGAAATGTTAATATGATTACAAGACGCTGCCCTAGGCCATGCTAGGGATATTTCTGCCTTTCTAGTATATAAATCTTAATTTTTGAAACACGTACTGAAGGTTTCAAACAAAAGACTTTGAACTCAATCTATGTAAAATTTATTATCTGACATTCTTTCTTGGATACAGTTTTCTAATTTGGTGCTTGAATTTACATATCTTCAGACAGTTCAAAACATTTGGTTCTCTGGATCTTACTTACATTTATGTATGTATATATGAATGAATGAGCAAATGATCAAATAAATGAGCAAATATGTGTTTTTGCTATATTGCCCAGGTTGGCCTCAAACTCCTAGGCCCAAATGATCTTCCTGCCTCAGCCCCTTGAATAACTGAGACATGCACCATCATGCCCAGTGATAACTTACTTTCTACCTCTGATCTTTTATTTCTCTTATACCCCATGACCTATAAAACAAAAGGAAATAGAAGCATCAAGCTTACTAACTATACCATAGGTGCAGAGCTTAACAGTCACCTTTTTGATAATATTTTGGTATTACCTTTAAGATGAGTTAGACTTTAATAATGTAACCACTCTTTCTGAATAAATTAAAAGTTGAGGGAGGCTGAAGCAGGGAAATCATCAGTTAAAGGTTAGCCTGGGCAACTTAGCAAAACCGTTTCTGAAAAAAAGAAAAGAACCACTATGCAAATCAGTATGGAGGTTCCCCAAAAGACTAGGTAGGAATGGAACCACCATGCAACCCAGCTTTACCACTCCTTGGTATTTATCCTGAAGAATTAAAGTCATCATACAATAGTAATACATGCAAAACCATGTTTATAGCAACAAAATTCACAATTGCCAAACTATTGAACCAGTCTAAGTGTCCATCAGTGGATGAATGGATAAAAAAAAATGTGGTATATATACACAATGGAGTTTTATGCCACCATAAAGAAAAATAAAATTATCATTTGCAGGAAAATTAATGGAACTTGAAAACATTATATTAAGCAAAATAAACTAAACTCAAATACTGTGGAATGATATTGGCCAAATTATATTGTTATGTTGTATGCATGTACGGAATATACAAAAACAGATGCCACCATTATGTACAACTATACTAATCAAAAATATGGAAAAAATATTTAAAAAGTTGAGTTGATTTGTTACATAATGAGTTTTAAGAAACCATCTGAAAGGTCAAAATGATGTTACTCTCTTGTTTGTAGAAACCTTTTTTTTTTTTTCTTTTTTAGAGAGGGCAGTGAGAGAAAGAAAGGGAGAATCCATTTTTATTTAGTTTTTCATGTGGCCCCATTACTTTGACACTTTATGTGTGTGCAGTGCTGGGGTTCAAATCTGCGTCCTCACACATGCCAGGCAAGCACCATAACCAATGAGCCACCACTCCAGCCTCTAGAAACTTTATTTTTAATCCCTTCATGTTTATCTTGATATTCTCTTATATGTATAGGTATTTTGTAGAAAGACTTTAGTGAAAAGCTTACTTTGGCATATTGGATATTTTCAGTGCTTTTCTTTGTAACAGCACACCATCTTCTCATTATTAAAGAATATGTTCAGCCAAGCATAGTGGCACATGCCTATAGTCCTAGCACCTTGGGAAGCTGAAGCAGAAGGGTTGCAAGTTGGAGGCCAGCCTTGGCAATTTAGTGAGATTCTTTCTCACTTAAAAAAAAAATTAGAAGGGCTAAGGACACTGCTCAGTGGTAAAGTATCCCTGGATTCAGTCTGTACTACTGCTCACACCCACAAAAGTATGTTCTAAAGCAGTAGTTCTTATCTATGAGTACGCATCAAAAATATATATGATTATAAGAATTTTTTCTTTATATTTAATAAGCTGAGAATTAAGTGGGGACTTTGTCTTGTAGCTGCCGGAATAAAAACTGAAGTAGAGTAAGCCACTTACAAACTTTATTTTGTCACAAGAGTCTAAAGTATGCTATATATTCTATTTGTCTAACTGTAATTCTTTGTACTGTGACACTGAGAAGAAAGAATTCAGGGCTATAAGAAGGTACCTCTGCCAGACTACTCTCCTGGTAGAAAAAGAATGAGGGAACAAAGTCAACTAGACTCCATTAGAAATCTCTGAAAGTCTTTGAAGTTTTTCTTTCACCTTGACCCAAGAGAGGCAGAAATTTAGGATGGTACCAGAACAGACCCTCAAGGGCTGGGAATAAGTTGGGTAATGTAGCCATGCTTATAAATGTCTTACCTGAGTAAGGACTGCCTTTTCATATGTCCTGATCCTCTTTAAATAGTTATTTTTCATTGATGTGAGGATGTAGGACACAGGTGGTTCTCTCTTGGTGTTGAGATTCTCCTCAGGACTTGCTTAAGAGTAGTGTGAAGACCTTATTGTATAGCTGGTATATTATTTCCTTTGCAGTGAAACTGGAAGCTCTCTAAACAACACTGAATTTATTTTGATTATATCCTTTGATTTTTTTTTTTCAAGATTTAATGACCAAAAAAAATACATGGTGATCAAACATTGGGTTGAACTCTGTGGATCAAATAATTACTTTCTGAATCAAAATGATTTGCAGGTTTCAGTGTTATAAACTAGATAGGCATTGGTTTTCTGACTTCTGCCTGAAGCTTAATAAGGAAAAATAAATAAAGCAGGTGAGGGGAAAGGAATTAATATTACTCTTACCAGATAGATCACCTACATTACTTCTGCAGAAAATCTTTCGAGATCCTTATGTGTATGTAAGTACCAAAATTGCTGATTCCTCCAAATTTTTTAATGTACAGTAGTCATTGTACCAGACCCTGAATACAAAGATGAACAATGCTAAATTCTCTGTTAAGAAGTTTAGTATAGGGGTTGGGGATTTAGCTCAGGGACAGAGCACTTGCCTAGCACTCACAAGGCCCCGAGTTCGGTCCTCAGCCCTGAAAAAAAAAAAAAAAGAAGTTTAGTATATTGTGTCCCTGTGCTCTGAGATTGGGGCCCAGTGAATTTTACCGCATAACTCATGGCTTCAGCCACTAGACCATGTTGCTGTCTCAGAGGTTTTGTTGTTGTGACTGTTTTGTTTTGCAGTGCTGGGGATTGAACCCAGGGCCTTGTACATGCTGTGAAAGTGCATTACCACTGAGCTACATCCCCAATCCAGAATATTTACTAATGAAAGGTTTGGGAATGTGGCTCAGAGGTAGAGTGCATGCTTGGCAGGCATGAAGTCCTAAGTTTGATCCCCAGAATTACAGAAAAAAAAAAAAAAAAGAAGAAGAAGAGAGAAAGAATTAAAGGAGTTGGTATAGTTCAATGATAGAGCACTTAACCTAGCAACCTAGCATGTGGGAGGCCCTGGGATCCATAGCACTGCCTGCACCAAAAAAAAAAAAAAATTAATTAGTTAATTAATTATTTCACAGAGTTGCTATTTCTTTTCCAAATCAGAATCTTGTTTTTTACTTTTTTTTTTATACCAGGGACTGAACCCAGGGGCACTTAACTACTGAGCCACATCCCCAGCCCTTTTTATTTTTTGAGACAGGGTCTCACTAAATAGCTTAGAACCTCACCAAGTTTCTGAGGCAGGCTTTATACCTGTGATCCTCCTGCCTTAACCTCCCTAGTGGGTGAGATTACAGGTGTATACAACGGTACCCAGCTAAAAATATTTTTAATTTACGTATATCTTTTTTTTTTTTAAGAGAGAGAGAGAATCAATTTTATTTATTCATTTCATGTGGCCTTTATTTCTCTGACACTTAATTGTATATGTGGTGCTGTGGTTCAAATCCAGGTCCTCGGAGTGCCAGGGAAACATTCCAACCACTAAGCTACCACTCCAGCCCTTATCTTTTATATTTTCAAAGAATGTGGAATATGTTAGGTTTTTTCATTCCTCCAAATATTTTAATATGCTCTAATCAATACAAAAATAGTTTCTACCTTGTAATAATAGGTGTCTAATTTTTCCTAGATTGAAGGATTCTCATTAAACAAACTTGCAAACTTCAGCCTTAAAGACATTGAGAAAGACTTCGTGGTCTGGGAATACACTGATAACGCTGCAGGGGATACAAACCCTGCAAAAGAAGAGGCACCAAAAGAAAGACCAATTAAAAGGGGGCAGGTCTGTTCTTTCATTTCCAAACTTACCATTGATTTTTTATTTCAGTTATCAATTGTGGAGTTTATGGCTTAGTGAGTCTTCCTGTCTTTTTTCCTTAACTGTCTTAGCTATATCATTGGCTGTTTCATTTTCCAGTCTTTTCAGTCCTGAATAAATAAATAAATAAAGAGAAAAGGTAAAAAAAAAATTAGATAATTCCATTTATTTATATAGTTTCATCTGTATACAGAGGTCTTGGAAAAATACTGAGAATTCAAAGATAAATCCCTATCCTCAGAAGAATTTAGGTCTTAGAATGTATTGTGGGTTTAAATCTATGGAATGTTAAAACTTCAGAGGACTAAAAATAATTGTAAATAAGTATATGATTTTATGTACTGGTCCCATACTATTGGAGATGCATAGGAAATCTATGTGTGAAAAATTACCGTTAGAGTTTCCAACAACAACAAAAAAAAAGTGCCATGTAATTACACAGATAATAAGAATATGATTCTGTCCCAAATTGGTGAATGGTCCCTGACCCCATGACCTTCCCAAAACCCTTTGGAGTAAAATGACAATAATATTCATAAAATGTTTCTGAGGCCAGAATTCTAATCCCAGCTCTATACAAACAAGTCATGTCATTCCTTCAGGCTATAATTTACTTCTGCCTAAAATGAGGAGATAGTGATGAATCATAGATTTTTCCAGTTGTTTCCTAGAATTCTTGGGCATTGGGGCAAGAAGCAAGAGGTACCACACCATCTCTGCTGCCACCAGAACAGCACTACTTTTATCTCTTTTCTATTTGGGGTTCCAGTCGTGAATAAGAGCACAGGTTGTGGAGCCAGATATGTGAATTCATATCTCAGCTCTCCCACTTCCTAGCTGTGTGTCCTTGGCAAGTTTCCTTAACTTCCTATGCCCCAGTTTCCTCCCCTTAAAAATGGGGATGATATTGGTACCCTCTCATAGGGTCATTGATTTATATACTGCTTAACTCAGTGCCAAGCATGTGGTAAGCACTCAGGAAATGTTAGCTACGATTCTTAACTTTATTTGAAAAAGAAATGTTCTCTACTTTTTAAAATACAGTTTCAGTGCTGGTAATCTAGATATTGTAAAGGTCTTTTTAAGTTCTGTGTTGAAGTGTTTTCAAGGCATTTCAGTGAGATGCTTGGAAAGCCTTTGTAAAGCTGAAAAAGGCTATGGATGAAGAGGTGAAATTTAATAAGGCTTTCCATTTTGGGGGTTTTTCCTTTGGGTCCTCAGCTATAGTGTTTGGGACCCAGACAACTTTCAGTTTCTATTATTTTTGCCTTGTAAGTCCACCAGATGACTTTTGTTGTTGACATTTATGGATGAATAAATTAGTTTGATTTGTTAAAGTGTTACTGGAGACAAATTTCTGTATTTGAGAGGGGAAAAAAATTTTTCAATGCAAATTATAAGAAAAATGTGAAGAACGAACCATTGCTGTAAGTCCACTTAATGCTTTACTTTTACATTCTTATGCTATTTGGAGAGATTAATCATGCTACCACATCTGAAATTAAGTGAGCTGTAGACATTGTAGAAGTTGCATATGATGTGGTGAGAAAAGCACTGTACTGGGATCAGGAGACCTTCTCATGCCACCTATAAGCAGTGCAACCTTCTGACAAGTCACAAAAACTTGGGGCCTCAGTTCTTTCTCTTGTAACATATGGACCTCTTGACTAGCTTACCTCTTAAGAGCATCTTACCATTGTGATATTTTGTTTCAGTGATATTTTCTTGTTCTTAAAAGACTATACCTGAGTGAAAAAATACAGAAAGCAACCAAGTCTGCCAGATGCTTTCCCTTGTTTCTGATTTAATCCACATAACTATCCTGTGTTATAGGTGGTATCATCCCTACTCTGCAGATAATGATAGCGACCATTTTTTGAACATTGTGTGCCAGGCACTGTGCTAAGCACTTTACAGACACTATCTCACTCAGTCCTCCCAACAACCCTATGAGGTGGGTACTGTTATCCCCATTTGTCAGATGAGGAAACCAAGTCTTAGGTTATAGATCTTGACCAGGATCATACACAGCTAGTACTTGGCAGAGTTTGGATTTCAACCTAAGATTGTCCCAATTCCAAAGTCAGTTCTCATAGCCACTGTGCTATACTGCCAGTCTTAAGAATGAAAACTCTTAAGTTGCAGAGCAGTTAAGAGGCTTATAAAGTGGCAGAATCACTATTTGGGTCTGGTTTTGTCTTTCTTTTTCTTTCTCTTTTTTTCTTCTATTCCAAGTTCTGCATACATCCCAAAATATTAAGTGTTACTTGAACTTGTCAAAAGTCTGTGACTGTAGAACTATTACCAATTTCTATTATAAAGAGTTTTTTAACTTGAATTGCCACTGGCAGATTTAGTGTGCTTATGTAGTGTATCAGGGCAATGAGAGCATTGGTTTTCCTTTTTCTCTGTACCTTTGGCTACTGGCCATTTCCTTGTATCCATATAAAGGTATCCTCCAGCAGCAGTAACAGGTAGAGGACCATACTGAGAGTATTAGCAAACCATGCATAGTCCTCTCTACCTGTTATTAAAATTTCAAAATTAGGTGCTGTCTGGTTAAGTAAAACTGATCTTGTCCATTCCCATGGTAAAGACTAGATTTTAACCTACTGTTATCTCAGGGGCTCAGTGAAGTTATGCTTTTTCCCATAAGCAAGGTGATTTGTCCAGATGGATTGTCTAATTCCTATCTTTGCTCACGTTTTTCAGATTTTTTTAATTTGATGCTCAAATGATCTTTATAATTCTTCAGACTGAGCTCACACTTGAAATAATCAATGTTTCTCTTTGGTATTAATAGGTATCATTAATATTTGATATAAAGCACCAGCCTTCAGTACCAGTTGGGCAACTCTGGGTGGAACTACTGCGATTCTATGCATTAGAATTTAATTTGGCTGATTTAGTGATAAGTATCCGTGTCAAAGAATCGATATCCCGAGAATCAAAGGATTGGCCCAAAAAGCGCATTGCCATTGAAGGTATTTCAAAATGTCTATCTTTAATTCCTTTTTCTTTTTTCTTTCTTTCTTTCTTTTTTTTTTTTTTTTAAGGTACCAGTCTAACTGCATGCTTTTATTTCAGTCTCTTTTCAGCTCCTACTTGTAAGGTAGGCCTGACCTCAAAGGTGAACTAAATAGTTAGGATTCTGCATGTGTTACAGTGAGTCATCTAAAAGGACCAAAGGGTTAATTCTGGGTGTTTAAAGAACCACAATGAAATATCTTCATTTTTAAGCAACTGGAATGAATATGGTTTACTGAGACCTTGGTTTCTTTGTGAATTGCTTAACCACTTAAAGGCTTAATGTTTTTTCAAAGTGATCTGAGTTCCCTTCTCCTCTACTGTTCTCACTTCTGGATTTTTAAATTTAGTCCTTCCACAGACTATTGTTGATGATGTTTAGTGTTGCAAAGATAAAATGCTTTTTCTTGTGAAAACTAACATTCTTGGTTGGATAACTCTCCAGTAGAGGGAACAGATAATTACTTTTTAAGTAGTAAGCAGTAAAAACACATTTTTTTAGTGAAGACTTATTTGACTGAAGCCACTATATCAAGGACACACTGATTGATATGCCCTGTAGATGTCATTAAATGGGCTAGCTTTTCTCAACTTTGCAAAGTCAGGAGGTTGAAACCCCTCTAGAAATCTTAATTCTCCTCCTTTAAATAATTTACAGAATCTCCTAAATGGAATTCTCTTATTTTTGCTTGATTTTTTTCAAGCTTTATGTTGCATAAGAGGGATTTTTGCATTTTGCATAAATTCTGTGTGCAGTCATGGGGATCTCACATTTTTAAACCCTCCCCTGCAGTTTCTCTGGCTCAGCTCTTCTGGCCAATTGCCTAACCTGCTGGAGTTCTAGGGGAGGAGAAAAGATTGAGAGAAGTGGTGTCTCCTCCTGGTGCCTCCCTCTCGCCCCTGAAATTCAGTCCAGCCAATTCAGTGATGGGGCTTCCCAGGGCAGAAGAGTGGAGGTAAGCTCGACAAACCACAGGGCCTGGCTGAGTGGGGAGGCAGAGCACTCAGCAGCAAAGCCTGTAGGGAAGACCTGATTTCCTGAGGGCCGCAGTGACCACACTGATGACATCTTTCCTACCTCCACAGTCACAGCAAAATAGGGAAGGGGTACTGGTTCTGTACAGAATGGGTTCTCTTCATAGAGCAGATATTTCAGAAAATATTACTTTTTGTATATCTTCTTGCTCCCCACCTGCAGTTTTTTGTTTTTAAGCATTAATAAGATATAAGATAAATTTCACTTTTGTTTATTTGTTGTCTGTTTTTATCTGCAGCAGGCTAATTTTTAGAACATCAAATAGAAATATATGAAGAGGTGTGTTTCTTTTTTCATTGTCATTGTTACAGATCCCTACTCTGTTAAAAGAAATGTGGCAAGGACCCTAAATAATCAACCCGTGTTTGAATATATACTTCACTGTTTAAGGACAACATATAAATATTTTGCTCTTCCGCACAAAATTACAAAGTCCAGCCTTCCAAGGCCTCTGAGCACAGTTACATGTATTTCAGAACACTCTAAAGAAGTAATAAATCATGGTCCAGATGTACAAGCAAAAGATGATAAACTCAGAAACTCAGTTTTGGCTCAAGGTCCTGGTGCTACTACCACTTCAGCTGCAAATACCTGCAAAGCACAGCCACTTACTCTTAGAGAGACTGCTGAAAGTTTTGGAAGCTCACCAACTGAGGAAATAGGAAATGTACACATCAGTGTCCACTTGGGAAATTCAGGCTGTATCCAGGCAGAAGTCAATTGTGATGATTATGAGAATATTAAAGTACACCATCAAGAAACAAGAAATAAAAATGAGAAAGAGAAAACCAGAAGGGAGGGCAAGCATCCTTTGACTGTCAATGACCCTGGTCTAAGCATTAGCAAGTGTGGAGAGCTTATAATTGGCCGCAGCACATGTAATTATGAGATAGACAGCACTTTGAATTTAGAAGTCTTCCAAAATCCTATAGTTAAAGAGTGCGATGGATTTTCTACTTTCAACGACAAGGTTGGTATTGATGAAGAAAGTATAGAAGATACTGATGAACTAGAAGATTCTCTAAACCACTTTGCACCTTTAGTCCAGGGCAAAACATCAGAAATCATTCACTTTGATGAAGAGGAGGAGGAAGACGATGAGGAGGAAGAGGAGGAGGAAGAAGAACCCAGGCTTACCGTTAACCAAAGGGAAGATGAGGATGGCATGGCTAATGAAGATGAGGTAGATAACACCTATACTGGATCAGGGGATGAAGATGTCCTGTCTGAAGAGGATGATGAATTAGTTGAACCTACTAAATATGAAGACTTGAAAGATTGTGAAAAAAATGTAGATGGAGCTCTACTCATGGAACTTAATAAGATAAATATTAAAGAAGAAAATGTATGTGAGGAAAATTCACCTGTGGACCAGTCTGATTTCTTCTATGAATTTAGTAAACTTATCTTCACCAAAGGCAAGGTAATCAGTGCCACTAGGAGACTTTAAACAATTTTAATGCCTGTGATTTCAATTTTCATATACTAGAACAGAATTTTCCCTATTTTGGTTTGTGGTTAACAAGATTGTCTTTTATTCTACAGCCACTTGATTCACTTCCTTGCATGAGTTTTATAGGAATCTGCATAGGAGGAATGGAATGCTGATAGTAATTATCCTTTTCTCCTGAGATTACAATAAGGATGTCCCCCCCAAATCTCAGATTATTTAAAATGGCTGCATTTCTTTGGAAAGTGAAGAGTAGGTTTGTACTTTAAAAAGAGAGAGAGCGCACACCAGGTGCAGTGGTGCATGCCTGAAATCCTAGCCTCTTGAGAGACTGAGGCAGGAGAATTGCAAGTTCAGGGCTAGTCTCAGCAAGTTAGTGAGGCCCCAAACCATTTAGTGAGACCCTGGCTCAAAATAAAAAGGGCGGTAGATGTGACTTAGTGGTTAAGCACCCTTGGGTCTAATTCCTGGTCCAAAAAAAAAGATTCCAAACCCCGTTATTTGGCGATAAAGTTTTAAGTTTTGTTTTGTTTGTGCTGTTTTCCCACAGTCTCCCACAGTAGTGTGCAGCTTGTGCAAACGAGAGGGTCATCTAAAGAAGGACTGTCCTGAAGACTTCAAAAGAATACAGTTGGAACCTTTGCCACCACTAACACCCAAGTTTTCAAATATCTTAGATCAAGTTTGTATACAGTGTTACAGTAAGTTATTCGTATTTCATTTGATTTGTCAGAATAGTAAAGTGAGTTTTTGTTGTTATCATTACTGGGAATTGAAGCCAGGGGTGCTTTGCCAATGGGCCACAACCCCAGTCCTATTTATTTTAGCTTTTGAGACCTTTGCTGAGTTGCTAAGGGTCACTCTTAAGTTTTTGAGGCTGACCTTGATATCCTACTGCCACAATTTGTCATATAGATCACATTTGGGACCACAATAAGTAATTATTAAAGAAAGATGGAAAAAGGAGGGTATATCTTCTAAGTTGTTTTTCATTTTATTTGTACCGCGAATTGGAACCAGGCCTTGCATATGCTAAACAAGTGCTTTATCACTGAGCTACACCTCTTTTAAGACTTAGGATTAAAATTCTATGGCTGGAGATGTGGCTCAGTGGTAGAGCTCTTTCCTGG